>CAMQGK010000226.1:0-24731 GCA_947000775.1 Pterois miles | reverse complement strand
TTTTTTCGACATGTCATACTGACTTTTTTTCGACATGCTATACTATGACTTTTTTCGACATGTTATACTATGACTTTTTTTCGACATGCTATAGTATGACTTTTTTTGACATGCTCAAGTATGACTTTTTTCGACATGCTATAGTATTACTTTTTTTCGACATGCCATACTATGACTTTTTCGACATGCTATACTATGACTTTTCGACATGCTATAGTATGACTTTTTTTCGACATGGTATAATGTGACTTTTTTTCCGACATGCTATAGTATGACTTTTTTTCGACATGCTATAGTATGACTTTTCTTCGACATGCTATAGTGACTTTTTTTTCGACATGCTATAGTATGACTTTTTCGACATGCTATACTATGACTTTTTTCGACATGCTATACTGACTTTTTTCGACATGCTATACTATGACTTTTCTTCGACATGCTATACTATGACTTTAATTTGACATGCTATAGTATGGCTTTTCGACATGCTACAGTATAACTTTTTTTCGACATGCTATACTATGACTTTTTTTCGACATGTTATTGTATGAATTTTTGACACGCTATAGTATTACATTTTTTCGACATGCTATAGTATGACTTTTTTTGAAATGTTATACTTTGACTTTTTTCGACATGATATACTGTAACTTTTTTCGACATGCTATACTATGACTTTTTAGCGACATGCTAAACTTGAATCTTTTTCAACATGCTATACTATGACTTTTTTTCGACATGCTATACTATGACTTTTTTTCGACATGCTATACTATGACTTTTTTAAGACATGCTATACTATGACTTTTTTCGACATGCTATATTACGACTTTTTTTTCGACATGCTTTACTGTGACTTTTTTTTGACATGCTATACTGTGACTTTTTTCGACATGCTATGCTATGACTCGTTTTAACATGCATTAGTATGACTTTTTTTTTGACATGCTGTAGTATGACTTTTTTTTCAACATGCTATCCTGACTTTTTTTCGACATGCTATAGTATGACTTTTTTCGACATGCTATTCTATGACTTTTTTTCGACATGCTATAGTGTGACTTTTTTGAACATGCTATAGTATGACTTTTTTTCGACATGCTATTGTATGACTTTTTTCGACATGCTATACTATGACTTTTTTCAACATGCTATAGTATGACTTTTTTTTTCGACATGCTATACTATGAGTTTTTAGCGACATGCTAAATTATGAATCTTTTTCAACATGCTATACTATGACTTTTTTTCGACATGCTATACTATGACTTTTTTTCGACATGCTATAGTATGACTTTTTTCGACATGCTACAGTATGACTTTTTCCAACATGCTATACTATGACTTTTTTCGACATGCTATACTATGACTTTTTTCAACATGCTACAGTATGACTTTTTCCAACATGCTATACTATGACTTTTTTCGACATGCTATTGTATGAATTTTTGACACGCTATAGTATTACATTTTTCGACATGCTATAGTATGACTTTTTTTGAAATGTTATGCTGTAACTTTTTTTCGACATGCTATACTATGACTTTTTAGCGACATGCTAAACTATGAATCTTTTTCAACATGCTATACTATTACTTTTTTCAACATGCTATACTATGACTTTTTTCTTACATACTATACTATGACTTTTTCGACATGCTATAGTATGACTTTTTTTTCGACATGCTATAGTGTGACTTTTTTCGACATGCTATAGTATGACTTTTTTCGACATGCTATACTATGACGTTTTAGCGACATGCTAAACTATGAATCTTTTTCAACATGTTATACTATGACTTTTTTTTTCAACATGCTATACTATGACTTTTTTTTCAACATGCTATAGTATGACTTTTTTTTTGACATGCTATAGTGTGACTTTTTTGAACATGCCATATTACGACTTTTTTTCGACATGCTTTACTGTGAATTTTTTTAACATGCTATACTGTGACTTTTTTCTGACATGCTATGCTATGACTCGTTTCAACATGCAATAGTATGACTTTTTTTTTGACATGCTGTAGTATGACTTTTTTCAACATGCTATCCTATGACTTTTTTTCGACATGCTATAGTATGACTTTTTTCGACATGCTATACTATGACTTTTTTTTCGACATGCTATAGTGTGACTTTTTTGAACATGCTATAGTATGACTTTTTTCGACATGCTATACTATGACTTTTTTCAACATGCTATAGTATGACTTTTTTCGACATGTCATAGTATGACTTTTTTCTTGACATACTATAGTATTACTTTTTTTCGACATGTCATACTGACTTTTTTCGACATGCTATAGTATGACTTTTTTGACATGCTAAAGTATGACTTTTTTCGACATGCTATAGTATTACTTTTTTTCGACATGTCATACTATGACTTTTTTCGACATGCTATACCATGACTTTTTTCAACATGCCATACTATGACTTTTTCGACATGCTATACTATGACTTTTTTTCAACATGCTATAATGTGACTTTTTTGAACATGCTATACTAAGACTTTTTTTTGACATGCTATACTGTGACTTTTTTTCGACATGCATTAGTATGACTTTTTTTCGACATGCTGTAGTATGACTTTTTTCGACATGCTATACTATGACTTTTTTCGATATGCTAAAGTATGACATTTTTCGACATGCTATAGTATTACTTTTTTTTACGACATGTCATACGATGACTTTTTTCGACATGCTATAGTATGACTTTTTTTTGACATGGTATACTGTGACTTTTTTCGACATGCTATGCTATGACTCGTTTCAACATGCATTAGTATGACTTTTTTGACATGCTGTAGTATGACTTTTTTTGACATGCTGTAGTATGACTTTTTTCGACATGCTATGCTATGACTTTTTTCGACATGCTATACTATGACTTTTTCGACATGCTATAGTGTGACTTTTTTTGAACATGCTATACGAAGACTTTTTTTCGACATAACATTTATGACTGTTTTTTGACATGCTATACTGTGACTTTTTTTCGACATGCTATGCTATGACTCGTTTTAACATGCATTAGTGTGACTTTTTTTTGACATGCTGTAGTATGACTTTTTTCAACATGCTATCCTATGACTTTTTTCGACATGCTATAGTATGACTTTTTTCGACATGCTATACTATGACTTTTTTTTCGACATGCTATAGTGCGACTTTTTTTTTTGAACATGCTATAGTATGACTTTTTTCGACATGCTATACTATGACTTTTTTTTTCGACATGCTATAGTATGACTTTTTTCGACATGCTATAGTATGACTTTTTTCGACATGCTATACTATGACTTTTTTTTCGACATGCTACACTATGACTTTTTTCGACATGCTATAGTATTACTTTTTTTCGACATGTCATACTATGACTTTTTTCGACATACTATAGTATTACTTTTTTTCGACATGTCATACTGACTTTTTTTGACATGCTATACTGTGACTTTTTTCGACATGCTATGCTATGACTCGTTTTAACATGCATTAGTGTGACTTTTTTTTTGACATGCTGTAGTATGACTTTTTTCAACATGCTATCCTATGACTTTTTTTGACATGCTATAGTATGACTTTTTTTCAACATGTCATACTATGACTTTTTTCGACATGCTAGGCTGACTTTTTTTTCAACATGCTATACTATGACTTTTTTTCGACATGCTATACAATGACTTTTTTTTCGACATGCAATAGTATTACTTTTTTTCGACATGTCATACTGACTTTTTTCGACATGCTATACTATGACTTTATTCGACATGCCATACTGACTTTTTTCGACATGCTATAGTATGACTTTTTTTCGACATGCTATACTATGACTTTTTTTTCGACATGCCATACTATGACTTTTTCGACATGCTATACTATGACTTTTTCAACATGCTATAGTATGACTTTTTTTGACATGCTAAAGTATGACTTTTTTCGACATGCTATAGTATTACTTTTTTCGACATGTCATACTATGACTTTTTTTCGACATGCTATACTATGACTTTTTTTCGACATGCCATACTATGACTTTTTTCGACATGCTATAGTATGACTTTTTTTTCGACATGCTATAGTATGACTTTTTTCGACATGCTATACTATGACTTTTTTCGACATGCTACAGTATGACTTTTTTTCAACATGCTATACTGACTTTTTTTTCGACATGCTATACTATGACTTTTTTTGACATGCTATGCTGACTTTTTTCGACATGCTATACCATGACTTTTTTTCGACATGCCATACTATTACTTTTTTCGACATGCTATACTATGACTTTTCGACATACTATATTATGACTTTTTTCGACACGCTATAGTGTGACTTTTTTGAACATGCTATGCTATGACTCGTTTCAACATGCATTAGTATGACTTTTTTTTTGACATGCTGTAGTATGACTTTTTTCAACATGCTATAGTATGACTTTTTTCGACATGCTATACTATGACTTTTTAGCGACATGCTAAACTATGAATCTTTTTCAACATGCTATACTATGACTTTTTTTCGACATGCTATACTATGACTTTTTTTGACATGCTATACTATGACTTTTTCGACATGCTATAGTATGACTTTTTTTCGACATGCTATATTACGACTTTTTTCGACATGCTATCGTATGACTTTTTTCGACATGCTATAGTATGACTTTTTTCGACATGCTATAGTATGACTTTTTTCGACATGCTACACTATGACTTTTTTCGACATGCTATAGTATTACTTTTTTTCGACATGTCATACTATGACTTTTTTCGACATACTATAGTATTACTTTTTTTCGACATGTCATACTGACTTTTTTCGACATGCTATACTATGACTTTTTTCGACATGTTATACTATGACTTTTTTTTCGACATGCTATAGTATGACTTTTTTTGACATGCTAAAGTATGACTTTTTTCGACATGCTATAGTATTACTTTTTTTTGACATGCTATACTATGACTTTTTCGACATGCTATAGTATGACTTTTTTCGACATGCTATATTACGACTTTTTTTCGACATGCTTTATTGTGACTTTTTTTTGACATGCTATACTGTGACTTTTTTCGACATGCTATGCTATGACTCGTTTTAACATGCATTAGTATGACTTTTTTTTGACATGCTGTAGTATGACTTTTTTCAACATGCTATCCTATGACTTTTTTCGACATGCTATAGTATGACTTTTTTTCGACATGCTATACTATGACTTTTTTTCGACATGCTATAGTGTGACTTTTTTGAACATGCTATAGTATGACTTTTTTCGACATGCTATAGTATGACTTTTTTCGACATGCTATAGTATGACTTTTTTCGACATGCTACACTATGACTTTTTTCGACATGCTATAGTATTACTTTTTTTTTCGACATGTCATACTATGACTTTTTTCGACATACTATAGTATTACTTTTTTTCGACATGTCATACTGACTTTTTTCGACATGCTATACTATGACTTTTTTCGACATGTTATACTATGACTTTTTTTTCGACATGCTATAGTATGACTTTTTTTGACATGCTAAAGTATGACTTTTTTCGACATGCTATAGTATTACTTTTTTTTGACATGCTATACTATGACTTTTTCGACATGCTATAGTATGACTTTTTTCGACATGCTATATTACGACTTTTTTTCGACATGCTTTATTGTGACTTTTTTTTGACATGCTATACTGTGACTTTTTTCGACATGCTATGCTATGACTCGTTTTAACATGCATTAGTATGACTTTTTTTTGACATGCTGTAGTATGACTTTTTTCAACATGCTATCCTATGACTTTTTTTCGACATGCTATAGTATGACTTTTTTCGACATGCTATACTATGACTTTTTTTCGACATGCTATAGTGTGACTTTTTTGAACATGCTATAGTATGACTTTTTTCGACATGCTATAGTATGACTTTTTTCGACATGCTATAGTATGACTTTTTTCGACATGCTACACTATGACTTTTTTTCGACATGCTATAGTATTACTTTTTTTCAACATGTCATACTATGACTTTTTTCGACATACTATAGTATTACTTTTTTTCGACATGTCATACTGACTTTTTTCGACATGCTATACTATGACTTTTTTCGACATGTTATACTATGACTTTTTTTTCGACATGCTATAGTATGACTTTTTTTGACATGCTCAAGTATGACTTTTTTCGACATGCTATAGTATTACTTTTTTTCGACATGCCATACTATGACTTTTTCGACATGCTATACTATGACTTTTCGACATGCTATAGTATGACTTTTTTTCGACATGGTATAATGTGACTTTTTTCCGACATGCTATAGTATGACTTTTTTCGACATGCTATAGTATGACTTTTCTTCGACATGCTATAGTGACTTTTTTTTCGACATGCTATAGTATGACTTTTTCGACATGCTATACTATGACTTTTTTCGACATGCTATACTGACTTTTTTTCGACATGCTATACTATGACTTTTCTTCGACATGCTATACTATGACTTTAATTTGACATGCTATAGTATGGCTTTTCGACATGCTACAGTATAACTTTTTTCGACATGCTATACTATGACTTTTTTTCGACATGTTATTGTATGAATTTTTGACACGCTATAGTATTACATTTTTCGACATGCTATAGTATGACTTTTTTTGAAATGTTATACTTTGACTTTTTTCGACATGATATACTGTAACTTTTTTCGACATGCTATACTATGACTTTTTAGCGACATGCTAAACTTGAATCTTTTTCAACATGCTATACTATGACTTTTTTTCGACATGCTATACTATGACTTTTTTTCGACATGCTATACTATGACTTTTTTTCGACATGCTATACTATGACTTTTTTTCGACATGCTATATTACGACTTTTTTTCGACATGCTTTACTGTGACTTTTTTTTGACATGCTATACTGTGACTTTTTTCGACATGCTATGCTATGACTCGTTTTAACATGCATTAGTATGACTTTTTTTTTGACATGCTGTAGTATGACTTTTTTCAACATGCTATCCTGACTTTTTTCGACATGCTATAGTATGACTTTTTTCGACATGCTATTCTATGACTTTTTTTCGACATGCTATAGTGTGACTTTTTTGAACATGCTATAGTATGACTTTTTTCGACATGCTATTGTATGACTTTTTTCGACATGCTATACTATGACTTTTTTTCAACATGCTATAGTATGACTTTTTTCGACATGCTATACTATGAGTTTTTAGCGACATGCTAAATTATGAATCTTTTTCAACATGCTATACTATGACTTTTTTTCGACATGCTATACTATGACTTTTTTCGACATGCTATAGTATGACTTTTTCGACATGCTACAGTATGACTTTTTCCAACATGCTATACTATGACTTTTTTCGACATGCTATACTATGACTTTTTTCAACATGCTACAGTATGACTTTTTCCAACATGCTATACTATGACTTTTTTCGACATGCTATTGTATGAATTTTTGACACGCTATAGTATTACATTTTTCGACATGCTATAGTATGACTTTTTTTGAAATGTTATGCTGTAACTTTTTTCGACATGCTATACTATGACTTTTTAGCGACATGCTAAACTATGAATCTTTTTCAACATGCTATACTATTACTTTTTTTCAACATGCTATACTATGACTTTTTTCTTACATACTATACTATGACTTTTTCGACATGCTATAGTATGACTTTTTTTCGACATGCTATAGTGTGACTTTTTTCGACATGCTATAGTATGACTTTTTTCGACATGCTATACTATGACGTTTTAGCGACATGCTAAACTATGAATCTTTTTCAACATGTTATACTATGACTTTTTTTTCAACATGCTATACTATGACTTTTTTTTCAACATGCTATAGTATGACTTTTTTTTGACATGCTATAGTGTGACTTTTTTGAACATGCCATATTACGACTTTTTTTCGACATGCTTTACTGTGAATTTTTTTAACATGCTATACTGTGACTTTTTTCGACATGCTATGCTATGACTCGTTTCAACATGCAATAGTATGACTTTTTTTTTGACATGCTGTAGTATGACTTTTTTCAACATGCTATCCTATGACTTTTTTCGACATGCTATAGTATGACTTTTTTCGACATGCTATACTATGACTTTTTTTCGACATGCTATAGTGTGACTTTTTTGAACATGCTATAGTATGACTTTTTTCGACATGCTATACTATGACTTTTTTCAACATGCTATAGTATGACTTTTTTCGACATGTCATAGTATGACTTTTTTCGACATACTATAGTATTACTTTTTTTCGACATGTCATACTGACTTTTTTCGACATGCTATAGTATGACTTTTTTGACATGCTAAAGTATGACTTTTTTCGACATGCTATAGTATTACTTTTTTTCGACATGTCATACTATGACTTTTTTCGACATGCTATACCATGACTTTTTTTCAACATGCCATACTATGACTTTTTCGACATGCTATACTATGACTTTTTTTCAACATGCTATAATGTGACTTTTTTGAACATGCTATACTAAGACTTTTTTTTGACATGCTATACTGTGACTTTTTTCGACATGCATTAGTATGACTTTTTTCGACATGCTGTAGTATGACTTTTTTCGACATGCTATACTATGACTTTTTTCGATATGCTAAAGTATGACATTTTTCGACATGCTATAGTATTACTTTTTTTACGACATGTCATACGATGACTTTTTTCGACATGCTATAGTATGACTTTTTTTGACATGGTATACTGTGACTTTTTTCGACATGCTATGCTATGACTCGTTTCAACATGCATTAGTATGACTTTTTGACATGCTGTAGTATGACTTTTTTTGACATGCTGTAGTATGACTTTTTTCGACATGCTATGCTATGACTTTTTCGACATGCTATACTATGACTTTTTCGACATGCTATAGTGTGACTTTTTTGAACATGCTATACGAAGACTTTTTTTCGACATAACATTTATGACTGTTTTTTGACATGCTATACTGTGACTTTTTTCGACATGCTATGCTATGACTCGTTTTAACATGCATTAGTGTGACTTTTTTTGACATGCTGTAGTATGACTTTTTTCAACATGCTATCCTATGACTTTTTTCGACATGCTATACTATGACTTTTTTTCGACATGCTATAGTGTGAGTTTTTTGAACATGCTATAGTATGACTTTTTTCGACATGCTATACTATGACTTTTTTCGACATGCTATAGTATGACTTTTTTCGACATGCTATAGTATGACTTTTTTCGACATGCTATACTATGACTTTTTTCGACATGCTACACTATGACTTTTTTCGACATGCTATAGTATTACTTTTTTCGACATGTCATACTATGACTTTTTTCGACATACTATAGTATTACTTTTTTCGACATGTCATACTGACTTTTTTTGACATGCTATACTGTGACTTTTTTTCGACATGCTATGCTATGACTCGTTTTAACATGCATTAGTGTGACTTTTTTTTGACATGCTGTAGTATGACTTTTTTCAACATGCTATCCTATGACTTTTTTTGACATGCTATAGTATGACTTTTTTTTCAACATGTCATACTATGACTTTTTTTCGACATGCTAGGCTGACTTTTTTTCAACATGCTATACTATGACTTTTTTCGACATGCTATACAATGACTTTTTTCGACATGCAATAGTATTACTTTTTTTCGACATGTCATACTGACTTTTTTCGACATGCTATACTATGACTTTATTCGACATGCCATACTGACTTTTTTCGACATGCTATAGTATGACTTTTTTTCGACATGCTATACTATGACTTTTTTTCGACATGCCATACTATGACTTTTTCGACATGCTATACTATGACTTTTTCAACATGCTATAGTATGACTTTTTTTGACATGCTAAAGTATGACTTTTTTCGACATGCTATAGTATTACTTTTTTCGACATGTCATACTATGACTTTTTTCGACATGCTATACTATGACTTTTTTTCGACATGCCATACTATGACTTTTTCGACATGCTATAGTATGACTTTTTTTCGACATGCTATAGTATGACTTTTTTCGACATGCTATAGTATGACTTTTTTCGGCATGCAATAGTATTATTTTTTTTTTCGACATGTCATACTGACTTTTTTCGACATGCTATACTATGACTTTTTCGACATGCCATACTATGACTTTTTCGACATGCTATAGTATGACTTTTTTCGACATGCTATAGTATGACTTTTTTCGACATGCCATACTATGACTTTTTCGACATGCTATAGTATGACTTTTTTTCGACATGCTATAGTATTACTTTTTTCGACATGTCATACTATGACTTTTTTCGACATGCTATACTATGACTTTTTTTTCGACATGCCATACTATGACTTTTTCGACATGCTATAGTATGACTTTTTTTCGACATGCCATACTATGACTTTTTTCGACATGCAATAGTATTATTTTTTTTTTCGACATGTCATACTGACTTTTTTCGACATGCTATACTATGACTTTTTCGACATGCCATACTATGACTTTTTCGACATGCTATAGTATGACTTTTTTCGACATGCTATAGTATGACTTTTTTCGACATGCCATACTATGACTTTTTCGACATGCTATAGTATGACTTTTTTCGACATGCAATAGTATTATTTTTTTTCGACATGTCATACTGACTTTTTTCGACATGCTATACTATGACTTTTTTTTCGACATGCCATACTATGACTTTTTCGACATGCTATAGTATGACTTTTTTCGACATGCTATAGTATGACTTTTTTCGACATGCCATACTATGACTTTTTTCGACATGCAATAGTATTATTTTTTTTTCGACATGTCATACTGACTTTTTTCGACATGCTATAGTATTACTTTTTTTCGACATGAAATAGTATGACTTTTTTTCGACATGCTATAGTGTGACTTTTTTGAATATGCTATATTACGACTTTTTTTTCAACATGCCATCTATGACTTTTTTTTGACATGCTATACTGTGACTTTTTTCGACATGCTATGCTATGACTCTTTTCAATATGCATAAGTATGACTGTTTTCGACATGCTTAAGTATGACTGTTTTCGACATGCTATACTATGACTTTTTTTCGACATGCTATACTATGACTTTTTTTGACATGCTAAAGTATGACTTTTTTCGACATGCGACATGCTATAGTATTACTTTTTTACGACATGTCATACTATGACTTTTTTCGACATGCTATGCTGACTTTTTTCGACATGCTATACCATGACTTTTTTTCGACATGCCATACTATTACTTTTTCGACATGCTATGCTGACTTTTTTCGACATGTTATACTATGACTTTTTTTTCGACATGCTATAGTATTACTTTTTTTTCCACGTCATACTAGGACTTTTTTTCGACATGCTATACCATGACTTTTTTTCGACATGCTATACTATGACTTTTCGACATGCTATAGTATGACTTTTTTTCGACATGCTATAATGTGACTTTTTTGGACATGCTATAATGTGACTTTTTTGGACATGCTATACTAAGACTTTTTTTTGACATGCTATACTGTGACTTTTTTCGACATGCATTAGTACGACTTTTTTCGACATGCTGTAGTATGACTTTTTTCGACATGCTATACTATGACTTTTTTCAACATGCTGTAGTATGACTTTTTTTCAACATGCTATAGTATGACTTTTTTTCGACATGTCATACTGACTTTTTTCGACATGCTATACTATGACTTTTTTTTGACATGGTATACTGTGACTTTTTTCGACATGCTATGCTATGACTCGTTTCAACATGCATTAGTATGACTTTTTTTCGACATGCTGTAGTATGACTTTTTTTCGACATGCCATACTATGACTTTTTCAACATGCTATAGTATAACTTTTTTCGACATGCTATACTATGACTTTTTTCGACATGCTATACTATGACTTTTTTTCGACATGCTATAGTATGACTTTTTTGACATGCTAAAGTATGACTTTTTTCAACATGCTATAGTATTACTTTTTTCGACATGCCATACTATGACTTTTTCGACATGCTATACTATGACCTTTCGACATGCTATAGTATGACTTTTTTTTCGACATGCTATAATGTGACTTTTTTGAACATGCTATACTAAGACTTTTTTTTGACATGCTATACTATGACTTTTTTCGATATGCTGAAGTATGACTTTTTTCGACATGCTATAGTATTACTTTTTTTAACGACATGTCATACTATGACTTTTTTCGACATGCTATAGTATTACTTTTTTTACGACATGTCATACTATGACTTTTTTGACATGCCATACTATGACTATTTCAACATGCTATACTATGACTTTTCGACATGCTATAGTATGACTTTTTTTCGACATGCCATATTATGATTTTTTTCGACATGCTAGTGTGACTTTTTTCAACATGCTATACAATGACTTTTTTCGACATGCTATACTGACTTTTTTTTTGACATGCTATACTATGACTTTTTTTCGACATGCTATACTATGACTTTTTTCGACATGCTATAGTGACTTTTTTCGACATGCTATAGTATGACTTTTTCGACATGCTATACTATGACTTTTTTCGACATGCTATACTGACTTTTTTCGACATGCTATACTATGACTTTTCTTCGACATGCTATACTATGACTTTAATTTGACATGCTATAGTATGGCTTTTCGACATGCTACAGTATAACTTTTTTCGACATGCGACACTGACTTTTTCAATATGCTATAGTATGACTTTTTTTCGACATGCTACAGTATAACTTTTTTCGACATGCTATACTATGACTTTTTTCAACATGTTATTGTATGAATTTTTGACACGCTATAGTATTACATTTTTCGACATGCTATAGTATGACTTTTTGAAATGTTATGCTTTGACTTTTTTCGACATGATATACTCTAACTTTTTTCGACATGCTATACTATGACTTTTTAGCGACATGCTAAATTATGAATCTTTTTCAACATGCTATACTATGACTTTTTTTCGACATGCTATACTATGACTTTTTTTCAACATGCTATAGTATGACCTTTTTCAACATGCTATAGTATGACTTTTTTCGACATGTCATACTATGACTTTTTTCGACATACTATAGTATTACTTTTTTTCGACATGTCATACTGACTTTTTTCGACATGCTATACTATGACTTTTTTCGACATGGTATACTGTGACTTTTTTCGACATGCTATGCTATGACTCGTTTCAACATGCATTAGTATGACTTTTTTTCGACATGCTGTAGTATGACTTTTTTCGACATGCCATACCATGACTTTTTTTCGACATGCCATACTATGACTTTTTCGACATGCTATACTATGACTTTTTTCGACATGCTATAGTATGACTTTTTTCGACATGCTATACTATGACTTTTTTTCAACATGCTATAGTATGACTTTTTTCGACATGCTATAGTATGACTTTTTTCGACATGCTATACTGTGACTTTTTTCGACATGCATTAGTATGACTTTTTTTCGACATGCTGTAGTATGACCTTTCGACATGCTATACTGACTTTTTTTTTTGACATGCTATACTATGACTTTTTTTCGACATGCTATACTATGACTTTTTTCGACATGCTACAGTGACTTTTTTCGACATGCTATAGTATGACTTTTTCGACATGCTATACTGACTTTTTTCGACATGCTATACTATGACTTTTCTTCGACATGCTATACTATGACTTTAATTTGACATGCTATAGTATGGCTTTTCGACATGCTACAGTATAACTTTTTTCGACATGCGACACTGACTTTTTCAATATGCTATAGTATGACTTTTTTTTCGACATGCTACAGTATAACTTTTTTCGACATGCTATACTATGACTTTTTTCAACATGTTATTGTATGAATTTTTGACACGCTATAGTATTACATTTTTCGACATGCTATAGTATGACTTTTCGACATGCTATGGTATTACTTTTTTTCGACATGTCATACTATGACTTTTTTCGACATGCTATACTATGACTTTTTTCGACATGCTACAGTATTACTTTTTTTCGACATGTCATACTGACTTTTTTCGACATGCTATACTATGACTTTATTCGACATGCCATACTGACTTTTTTCGACATGCTATAGTATGACTTTTTTCGACATGCTATACTATGACTTTTTTTTTCGACATGCCATACTATGACTTTTTCGACATGCTATACTATGACTTTTTCAACATGCTATAGTATGACTTTTTTTGACATGCTAAAGTATGACTTTTTTCGACATGCTATAGTATTACTTTTTTCGACATGTCATACTATGACTTTTTTCGACATGCTATACTATGACTTTTTTTCGACATGCCATACTATGACTTTTTCGACATGCTATAGTATGACTTTTTTCGACATGCTATAGTATGACTTTTTTCGACATGCTATAGTATGACTTTTTTCGGCATGCAATAGTATTATTTTTTTTTCGACATGTCATACTGACTTTTTTCGACATGCTATACTATGACTTTTTCGACATGCCATACTATGACTTTTTCGACATGCTATAGTATGACTTTTTTCGACATGCTATAGTATGACTTTTTTTCGACATGCCATACTATGACTTTTTTCGACATGCTATAGTATGACTTTTTTTCGACATGCTATAGTATTACTTTTTTTTCGACATGTCATACTATGACTTTTTTCGACATGCTATACTATGACTTTTTTTTCGACATGCCATACTATGACTTTTTCGACATGCTATAGTATGACTTTTTTCGACATGCCATACTATGACTTTTTTCGACATGCAATAGTATTATTTTTTTTCGACATGTCATACTGACTTTTTTCGACATGCTATACTATGACTTTTTCGACATGCCATACTATGACTTTTTTCGACATGCTATAGTATGACTTTTTTTCGACATGCTATAGTATGACTTTTTTCGACATGCCATACTATGACTTTTTCGACATGCTATAGTATGACTTTTTTCGACATGCAATAGTATTATTTTTTTTCGACATGTCATACTGACTTTTTTCGACATGCTATACTATGACTTTTTTTTCGACATGCCATACTATGACTTTTTCGACATGCTATAGTATGACTTTTTTCGACATGCTATAGTATGACTTTTTTCGACATGCCATACTATGACTTTTTTCGACATGCAATAGTATTATTTTTTTTTTCGACATGTCATACTGACTTTTTTTCGACATGCTATAGTATTACTTTTTTTCGACATGAAATAGTATGACTTTTTTTCGACATGCTATAGTGTGACTTTTTTGAATATGCTATATTACGACTTTTTTTTCAACATGCCATCTATGACTTTTTTTTGACATGCTATACTGTGACTTTTTTCGACATGCTATGCTATGACTCTTTTCAATATGCATAAGTATGACTGTTTTCGACATGCTTAAGTATGACTGTTTTCGACATGCTATACTATGACTTTTTTTCGACATGCTATACTATGACTTTTTTTTGACATGCTAAAGTATGACTTTTTTCGACATGCTATAGTATTACTTTTTTACGACATGTCATACTATGACTTTTTTCGACATGCTATGCTGACTTTTTTCGACATGCTATACCATGACTTTTTTCGACATGCCATACTATTACTTTTTTCGACATGCTATGCTGACTTTTTTCGACATGTTATACTATGACTTTTTTTCGACATGCTATAGTATTACTTTTTTTTCCACGTCATACTAGGACTTTTTTTCGACATGCTATACCATGACTTTTTTTTCGACATGCTATACTATGACTTTTCGACATGCTATAGTATGACTTTTTTTCGACATGCTATAATGTGACTTTTTTGGACATGCTATAATGTGACTTTTTTGGACATGCTATACTAAGACTTTTTTTTTTGACATGCTATACTGTGACTTTTTTTTTCGACATGCATTAGTACGACTTTTTTTTCGACATGCTGTAGTATGACTTTTTTCGACATGCTATACTATGACTTTTTTCAACATGCTGTAGTATGACTTTTTTCAACATGCTATAGTATGACTTTTTTCGACATGTCATACTGACTTTTTTCGACATGCTATACTATGACTTTTTTTGACATGGTATACTGTGACTTTTTTTTCGACATGCTATGCTATGACTCGTTTCAACATGCATTAGTATGACTTTTTTTCGACATGCTGTAGTATGACTTTTTTCGACATGCCATACTATGACTTTTTCAACATGCTATAGTATAACTTTTTTCGACATGCTATACTATGACTTTTTTCGACATGCTATACTATGACTTTTTTTCGACATGCTATAGTATGACTTTTTTGACATGCTAAAGTATGACTTTTTTCAACATGCTATAGTATTACTTTTTTCGACATGCCATACTATGACTTTTTCGACATGCTATACTATGACCTTTCGACATGCTATAGTATGACTTTTTTTCGACATGCTATAATGTGACTTTTTTGAACATGCTATACTAAGACTTTTTTTTGACATGCTATACTATGACTTTTTTCGATATGCTGAAGTATGACTTTTTTCGACATGCTATAGTATTACTTTTTTAACGACATGTCATACTATGACTTTTTTCGACATGCTATAGTATTACTTTTTTTACGACATGTCATACTATGACTTTTTTGACATGCCATACTATGACTATTTCAACATGCTATACTATGACTTTTCGACATGCTATAGTATGACTTTTTTTTCGACATGCCATATTATGATTTTTTTCGACATGCTAGTGTGACTTTTTTCAACATGCTATACAATGACTTTTTTCGACATGCTATACTGACTTTTTTTTGACATGCTATACTATGACTTTTTTTTTCGACATGCTATACTATGACTTTTTTCGACATGCTATAGTGACTTTTTTCGACATGCTATAGTATGACTTTTTTCGACATGCTATACTATGACTTTTTTCGACATGCTATACTGACTTTTTTCGACATGCTATACTATGACTTTTCTTCGACATGCTATACTATGACTTTAATTTGACATGCTATAGTATGGCTTTTCGACATGCTACAGTATAACTTTTTTCGACATGCGACACTGACTTTTTCAATATGCTATAGTATGACTTTTTTTCGACATGCTACAGTATAACTTTTTTCGACATGCTATACTATGACTTTTTTCAACATGTTATTGTATGAATTTTTGACACGCTATAGTATTACATTTTTCGACATGCTATAGTATGACTTTTTGAAATGTTATGCTTTGACTTTTTTCGACATGATATACTCTAACTTTTTTTCGACATGCTATACTATGACTTTTTAGCGACATGCTAAATTATGAATCTTTTTCAACATGCTATACTATGACTTTTTTTTTCGACATGCTATACTATGACTTTTTTCAACATGCTATAGTATGACCTTTTTCAACATGCTATAGTATGACTTTTTTCGACATGTCATACTATGACTTTTTTCGACATACTATAGTATTACTTTTTTTTCGACATGTCATACTGACTTTTTTCGACATGCTATACTATGACTTTTTTTCGACATGGTATACTGTGACTTTTTTTTTTCGACATGCTATGCTATGACTCGTTTCAACATGCATTAGTATGACTTTTTTTTTCGACATGCTGTAGTATGACTTTTTTTCGACATGCCATACCATGACTTTTTTTCGACATGCCATACTATGACTTTTTTCGACATGCTATACTATGACTTTTTTCGACATGCTATAGTATGACTTTTTTCGACATGCTATACTATGACTTTTTTCAATAGATGACATGCTATAGTATGACTTTTTTCGACATGCTATACTAGTATGCTAGTCTTTTTTGACATTTTTTTTTTTCTTTTTTTTTTTTTTTTTTTCGACATGCTATACTGTGACTTTTTTACGACATGCATTAGTATTAGACTTTTTTCGACATGCTGTAGTATGACCTTTCTGAACATGCTATACTAAGACTTTTTTTTGACATGCTATACTATGACTTTTTTTTTTTCGACATGCTATACTATGACTTTTCAGCAGTTTTTTCGACATGCTATACTATGACTTTTTTCGACATGCTACAGTGACTTTTTTCGACATGCTATAGTATGACTTTTTCGACATGCTATACTGACTTTTTTTCGACATGCTATACTATGACTTTTCTTCGACATGCTATACTATGACTTTAATTTGACATGCTATAGTATGGCTTTTCGACATGCTACAGTATAACTTTTTTCGACATGCGACACTGACTTTTTCAATATGCTATAGTATGACTTTTTTTCGACATGCTACAGTATAACTTTTTTCGACATGCTATACTATGACTTTTTTCAACATGTTATTGTATGAATTTTTGACACGCTATAGTATTACATTTTTCGACATGCTATAGTATGACTTTTCGACATGCTATGGTATTACTTTTTTTCGACATGTCATACTATGACTTTTTTCGACATGCTATACTATGACTTTTTTCGACATGCTACAGTATGACTTTTTCCAACATGCTATACTATTACTTTTTTCGACATGCTATAGTATGACTTTTTTTGAAATGTTATGCTGTAACTTTTTTCGACATGCTATACTATGACTTTTTAGCGACATGCTAAACGATGAATCTTTTTCAACATGCTATACTATGACTTTTTTTCAACATGCTATACTATGACTTTTTTTTGACATACTATACTATGACTTTTTCGACATGCTATAGTATGACTTTTTTTCGACATGCTATAGTGACTTTTTTCGACATGCTATAGTTTGACTTTTTTCGACATGCTATACTCTGACTTTTTAGCGACATGCTAAACTATGAATCTTTTTCAACATGCTATACTATGACTTTTTTTTCGACATGCTATACTATGACTTTTTTTCGACATGCTATAGTATGACTTTTTTTTGGACATGCTATAGTGTGACTTTTTTGAACATGCTATATTACGACTTTTTTTCGACATGCTTTACTATGACTTTTTTTTTGACATGCTGTAGTATGACTTTTTTCGACATGCTATACTATGACTTTTTTCAACATGCTATAGTATGACTTTTTTCGACATGCTATAGTATGACTTTTTTCGACATGTCATACTGACTTTTTTCGACATGCTATACTATGACTTTTTTCGACATGCTATACTATGACTTTTTTTCGACATGCCATACTATGACTTTTTCGACATGCTATAGTATGACTTTTTTTGACATGCTAAAGTATGACTTTTTTCAACATGCTATAGTATTACTTTTTTTCGACATGCCATACTATGACTTTTTCTACATGCTATACTATGACTTTTCGACATGCTATAATGTGACTTTTTTGAACATGCTATACTAAGACTTTTTTTTTGACATGCTATACTGACTTTTTTCGACATGCTATACTGTGACTTTTTTCGACATGCATTAGTATGACTTTTTTCGACATGCTATAGTATTACTTTTTTTACGACATGTCATACTATGACTTTTTTTGAAATGTTATGCTGTAACTTTTTTCGACATGCTATACTATGACTTTTTTCCAACATGCTAAACTATGAATCTTTTTTCGACATGCTATACTATGACTTTTTTTCAACATGCTATACTATGACTTTTTTTTGACATACTATACTTTGACTTTTTCGACATGCTATAGTATGACTTTTTCGACATGCTATAGTATGACTTTTTTTCGACATGCTATAGTGTGACTTTTTTTGACATGCTATAGTATGACTTTTTAGCGACATGCTAAACTATGAATCTTTTTCAACATGCTATACTATGACTTTTTTCGACATGCTATAGTATAACTTTTTTTCGACATGCTATAGTGTGATTTTTTTGAACATGCTATATTACGACTTTTTTTCGACATGCTTTACTGTGACTTTTTTTTGACATGCTATACTGTGACTTTTTTCGACATGCTATGCTATGACTCGTTTCAACATGCATTAGTATGACTTTTTTTTTTGACATGCTGTAGTATGACTTTTTTCAACATGCTATACTATGACTTTTTTTCGACATGCTATAGTGTGACTTTTTTGAACAAGCTATAGTATGACTTTTTTCAACATGCTATTTGACTTTTCGACATGCTATAGTATGACTTTTTTCGACATGCTATACTATGACTTTTTTCGATATGCTAAAGTATGACATTTTTCGACATGCTATAGTATTACTTTTTTACGACATGTCATACTATGACTTTTTTTCGACATGCTATAGTATGACTTTTTTTGACATGGTATACTGTGACTTTTTTCGACATGCTATAGTATGACTTTTTTTCGACATGCTATAGTATGACTTTTTTTCGACATGCTATAGTATGACTTTTTTTTTGACATGCTATACTGTGACTTTTTTCGACATGCTATGCTATGACTCGTTTTAACATGCATTAGTGTGACTTTTTTTTGACATGCTGTAGTATGACTTTTTTCAACATGCTATCCTATGACTTTTTTCGACATGCTATAGTATGACTTTTTTTCGACATGTCATACTATGACTTTTTTCGACATGCTAGGCTGACTTTTTTCAACATGCTATACTATGACTTTTTTCAACATGCCATACTGACTTTTATCGACATGCTATAGTATGACTTTTTTCGACATACTATACTATGACTTTTCGACATGCTATAGTATGACTTTTTTTCGACATGTTATTGTATGAATTTTTGACACGCTATAGTATTACATTTTTCGACATGCTATAGTATGACTTTTTTTGAAATGTTATACTATGACTTTTTAGCGACATGCTAAATTATGAATCTTTTTCAACATGCTATACTATGACTTTTTTTCGACATGCTATGGTATTTTTTCGACATGCTATGGTATTACTTTTTTTCGACATGTCATACTATGACTTTTTTCGACATGCTATACTATGACTTTTTTCGACATGCTACAGTATGACTTTTTTCGACATGCTATTGTATGAATTTTTGACACGCTATAGTATTACATTTTTCGACATGCTATAGTATGACTTTTTTTGAAATGTTATGCTGTAACTTTTTTCGACATGCCATACTATGACTTTTTCGACATGCTATACTATGACTTTTTTCGACATGCTATAGTATGACTTTTTTCGACATGCTATAGTATGACTTTTTTCGACATGCTATACTATGACTTTTTTCGACATGCTATACTATGACTTTTTTTCGACATGCTATAGTATGACTTTTTTGACATGCTAAAGTATGACTTTTTTCAACATGCTATAGTATTACTTTTTTTCGACATGCCATACTATGACTTTTTCGACATGCTATACTATGACCTTTCGACATGCTATAGTATGACTTTTTTTCGACATGCTATAATGTGACTTTTTTGAACATGCTATACTAAGACTTTTTTTTGACATGCTATACTGTGACTTTTTTCGACATGCATTAGTATGACTTTTTTTCGACATGCTGTAGTATGACCTTTCGACATGCTATACTATGACTTTTTTCGATATGCTGAAGTATGACTTTTTTCGACACGCTATAGTATTACTTTTTTTACGACATGTCATACTATGACTTTTTTGACATGCCATACTATGACTATTTCAACATGCTATACTATGACTTTTCAACATGCTATAGTATGACTTTTTTTCGATATGCCATATTATGATTTTTTTCGACATGCTAGTGTGACTTTTTTCGACATGCTATACTGACTTTTTTTTGACATGCTATACTATGACTTTTTTTCGACATGCTATACTATGACTTTTTTCGACATGCTACAGTGACTTTTTTCGACATGCTATAGTATGACTTTTTCGACATGCTATACTGACTTTTTTCGACATGCTATACTATGACTTTTCTTCGACATGCTATACTATGACTTTAATTTGACATGCTATAGTATGGCTTTTCAACATGCTACAGTATAACTTTTTTCGACATGCGACACTGACTTTTTCAATATGCTATAGTATGACTTTTTTTCGACATGCTACAGTATAACTTTTTTTTCGACATGCTATACTATGACTTTTTTCAACATGTTATTGTATGAATTTTTGACATGCTATAGTATTACATTTTTCGACATGCTATAGTATGACTTTTTGAAATGTTATGCTTTGACTTTTTTCGACATGATATACTGTAACTTTTTTTTTCGACATGCTATACTATGACTTTTTAGCGACATGCTAAATTATGAATCTTTTTCAACATGCTATACTATGACTTTTTTTCGACATGCTATACTATGACTTTTTTCGACATGCTATAGTATGACTTTTCGACATGCTATGGTATTACTTTTTTTCGACATGTCATACTATGACTTTTTTGCTATACTATGACTTTTTCGACATGCTACAGTATGACTTTTTTCCAACATGCTATACTATGACTTTTTTCGACATGCTATTGTATGAATTTTTGACACGCTATACTATTACATTTTTCGACATGCTATAGTATGACTTTTTTTGAAATGTTATGCTGTAACTTTTTTCGACATGCTATACTATGACTTTTTAGCGACATGCTAAACTATGAATCTTTTTCAACATGCTATACTATGACTTTTTTTTTGACATACTATACTATGACTTTTTTTTGACATACTATACTATGACTTTTTTCGACATGCTATGGTATTACTTTTTTTCGACATGTTATACTATGACTTTTTTCGACATGTCATACTATGACTTTTTTTTCGACATGCTACAGTATGACTTTTTCCAACATGCTATACTATGACTTTTTTTCGACATGCTATTGTATGAATTTTTGACACGCTATACTATTACATTTTTTTCGACATGCTATAGTCTTTTTTTCTCTTTTTTGTGACTTTTTTCGACATGC
The DNA here is from genome assembly GCA_947000775.1 of Pterois miles. NCBI lineage: Eukaryota > Metazoa > Chordata > Actinopteri > Perciformes > Scorpaenidae > Pterois > Pterois miles. The sequence continues at coordinate 1,796 of CAMQGK010000226.1, read as the reverse complement.
TATAGTATGACTTTTTAGCGACATGCTAAACTATGAATCTTTTTCAACATGCTATACTATGACTTTTTTTCGACATGCTATACTATGACTTTTTTTCGACATGCTATAGTATGACTTTTTTTTCGACATGCTATAGTGTGACTTTTTTGAACATGCTATATTACGACTTTTTTTCGACATGCCATACTATGACTTTTTTTGACATGCTATACTGTGACTTTTTTCGACATGCTATGCTATGACTCTTTTCAATATGCATTAGTGTGACTTTTTTTTGACATGCTTAAGTATGACTTTTTTTCAACATGCTATACTATGACTTTTTTTGACATGCTATACTATGACTTTTTTTGACATACTAGGCGACTTTTTCAAAATGCCTATGACTTTTTTCGACATGCTATAGTATTACTTTTTTCGACATGTTATACTATGACTTTTTCGACATGCTATAGTTGACTTTTTTTCGACATGCTATTCTATGAATTTTTGACATGCCATAGTATTACATTTTTCGACATGCTATAGTATGACTTTTTTTGACATGTTATACTATGACTTTTTTCGACATGCTATATTATTACTGTTTTTCCACATGCTATACTATGACTTTTTTTCGACATGCTATACTATGACTTTTTTTCGACATGCTATAGTATTACTTTTTTTCGACATGTCATACTATGACTTTTTTCGACATGCTATAGTTTGACTTTTTTTCGACATGCTATAATATGACTTTTTTGACACGCTATAGTATTACATTTTTTGACATGCTATAGTATGACTTTTTTCGAAATGTTATGCTGTAACTTTTTTCGACATGCTATACTATGACTTTTTTGCGACATGCTATACTATGAATCTTTTTCAACATGCTGTACTATGACTTTTTTTTCGACATGCTATAGTATGACTTTTTTCGACATGCTATAGTGTGACTTTTTTGAACATGCTATAGTATGACTTTTTTTTGACATGCTATAGTGTGACTTTTTTGAACATGCTATATTACGACTTTTTTTCGACATGCTTTACTGTGACTTTTTTTTTGACATGCTATACTGTGACTTTTTTGGATATGCTATGCTGACTCGTTTCAATATGCATTAGTATGACTTTTTTTTTGACATGCTGTAGTATGACTTTTTTCGACATGCTATAGTATTACTTTTTTTCGACATGTCTACTGACTTTTTTCGACTGCTAGGCTGACTTTTTTTCAACATGCTAAACTATGACTTTTTTTTGACATGTCATACTGACTTTTTTCGACATGCTATACTAAGACTTTTTTCGACATGCATTAGTATGACTTTTTTCGACATGCTATACTATGACTTTTTAGCGACGTGCGAAACTATGAATCTTTTTCAACATGCTATACTATGACTTTTTCACAACATACTATTCTATGTCTTTTTTTGAGACATGCTATAGTATTACTTTTTTACGACATGTCATACTATGACTTTTCGACATGCTATGCTGACTTTTTTCGACATACTATACCATGACTTTTTTCGACATGCTATACTATTACTTTTTTGGACATGCTATGCTGACTTTTTTCGACATGTTATACTATTGACTTTTTTTCGACATGCTATAGTATTACTTTTTTCCACGTCATACTAGGACTTTTTCGACATACTATACCATAACTTTTTTTCGACATGCTATACTATGACTTTTCGACATGCTATAGTATGACTTTTTTTCGACATGCTATAATGTGACTTTTTTTGGACATGCTATAATGTGACTTTTTTGGACATGCATTAGTACGACTTTTT
>CAMQGK010000225.1:172500-209488 GCA_947000775.1 Pterois miles | reverse complement strand
CGCCTGCTTTGAGGCCAGTTGCCACACACAGTGTTTACCAGCATGCTCAGCTCAGGGTTAGGGTTAGGGTTAGGGTTGTTTCTGTCACGACCATCCCGTTTTGCATGTTTTTTAGTGATACTGATTTGTTTCTGTGACAAAATGACACATTTCTTACAGAAATCAATATTTGTGTATTTCTTGTGGACAAATGCACATATGTGTGCTTTGGGAGGAGCAATGCCATTGCGCACAGCACTGTCATCATGCTGCAGAGCTCACGGTAAGCACCCGCCTGCTTGGAAACAGTCTCCACACACAACTTTGTCATCATGCCGCTCAGCTAAGGGTGAGGACCCGCCTGCATGTGGAGGCACAGCATTATGATTATAATATATTCAATAGGATAAACGTATACTCCTTGTTAAATTTATCCTGTTTTGTAATGACATCTACGTTAAATTAATGAGACTTTAAAAGTCGTGCTGCACAATTAAATACTACACCAGAATGAAGATTACATGCAAAACGCGTTTCTGTCTGCTTTTGGAGGAGAAATTCAGATTTCGCTAGTTTAGTTGTGAAAACAACAGTCTTACATGAAACGGCACAGAATGACAATATCATGCCTGAGGACACGTTTTCATGTGAAATTTTATGAAGCCATGGTCATGTTCATCCTCTTTTGTATCCGGCCAACTTATGTGTGTGATGAGATGTTTTTCACAGAAATCAACTTTTGAGTGTTTCTTGTGTGAAAACATGTCTCTGTGTGCTTTGTGGAGGAGAAATACAGTTTTATCATTGTCATCATGCTGCTCAGCCCATGGTGGAGATTCACCTGCTTGAATGCCCATCAGGCTATAAAACTCAGGTTGATAACTTGCCCGCTTGGAGGCCAGTCACCATGCACAGCTGTATCACCAGGCTGCTCAGCCCAGGATGGAGACTCATCTGCTTGTAGGCAGGGCTCCACGCTCGCGGTGGAGACTCGCCGTCTTTGAAGCCCGTCACCACACACTGCCATGTCACCAGGCTGCTCAGCTCAGGGTGGGGACTCACCTGCTTTGAGGCCAGTTGCCACACACAGTGTTTACCAGCATGCTCAGCTCAGGGTTAGGGTTAGGGTTAGGGTTAGTGAGTACTCCCCATGGAGAGTAATATGAGTTTAAGACATTAACTAATCAGAATTTTCCAGGCTCTGCATTCCCGTTCTTGGAGTTGCATTAATAAAAAGATGAAGTATATTTGTGCTTGTGAGACTTTGATCATGGATCATTGTTGACAAATTTACTGCTTATTAACTGTGACATGATGTCATTCAAATAATCTTCAGTAGTCATAATCATCATCTCTTTCTTTCAAATGGAAGCATGGCATAAGTAACTTGTCTTATGGTACCCTCTTTTGGATGAAAACGGAACTACAACAACTTACCTGCAAGCTTTTCTCATCAGTGGTGGTGTTCGGTGTGTCTCGAGTAATTAGAAATAGGCACATAGTGCTTGGCACCTGCCGATTTAGAAAAAAAAAATGTTACTAATGTAATAAATGTGTTTCTGTGACGACATTCCATCTTTGTCACAGAAATCAACTATTTATTAATGTTTCTTGTGCAAAAATGCATTTCTGTTTGGTTTTGGTAAAGAAATAGAGTTTTAGCTAGTATAGTGGTAGAAATTACGGTTTCTGAAACTACTGAACGCAGAATGAAGATTTGATGCTTGGAGGCTAAGTTTTTATGTGAAGCTGACAAAACTATGTTTTCTCTCATATTCATCATGTTTTGCATGCAGAAATGTAATAGATGTGTTTTCAGTAATTGAGTGTTTCTTGTGCAAAAATGCATTTCAGTTTGGTTTTTGGCAGAGAAGTGTAAACTAGTCCAGTGGTAAAAAGTGTTTTTTTTTTTTTTTTTTGCTCTTCTCAATATTTCCTTAAGGAGAAATGCATATCGGTGTACTTTTGGAACAGAAACACAGTTAAAAGCTAGTTTCATGGTGAAAATTAGATTTACATTGAAACTGTGCTCAGAAGGAATAAGTGATGCTTAGAGACCAGATTTATTGTACAGCACGATAAAACTATGTTCCCGGTCATTTTTATACTGTTTTGTATGTTTTCTGTATAATAGATGTGTTTCTGTGAATTGACAGAATTGACGGTTTTCCATGAAACTGAAAACAGAATGACAATTTCATGCTTGGAGGTCAGTTTTAAGGTGACCTTTTATAATACTTCTGGTGGTATTGGTGTGTTTGTGTGAGGGACATGTTTATCACAGAAATCAACTTTCAAAGAATCAAAAGCGTGCCTGTCATTGGATGGGAAATTAAGTGTTAGCTAGTTTAAGATAATATAAGATAAGATGAACCTTTATTAATCCCCGGAGGGAAATTCGGGTGTCAAAGCAGCAGCAACAACAGTACAGATGAATACAATAAGTAAAAAGTAAAAGAGAAGGTGCAATGAAGGAAAAGAAGGTGCAATAAAGGAAATTGGCAATAAAATAAATAAGTAAAACAGTAATAAGTAAAGTGCAGCAGGTGGGTGAATATTGTATATGCATATATATATATATAATTATATGTAATTATATACATTTGGTCCAGGAATAAATCCGGAGCAGATGATGATAGTACACCAGAATGAAGATTGCATGCAAAACGCATTTCTGTCTGCTTTTGGAGGAGAAATAGAGATTTAGCTAGTTCAGTTGTGAAAACAACAGTCTTAAATGAAACGGCACAGAATGAAGACATCATGCCTGAGGACACGTTTTCATGTGAAATTTTCTTGTTTCACGTGAAGTTTCTTGTGTAAAAAACGTGTCTCTGTTTGCTTTTTGGAAGAGAAATACAGTTTTATCATTGTCATCATACTGCTCAGCCCATGGTGGGGATTCACCTGCTTGGAGGCAGGTCTCCAGGCTCAGGGTGGGGATGCAACATGCACAGCACTAACATCAGGCAGGTTAGCTCGAGACGGGGAATCACCTGCTTGGAGACCAGTCTCCACGCACATGAGCAGCATGATGACAACATCATGCTGCTCAACTCAGGTTGAGGACTCGCCTGCTCGGTTGCCATTTTCCATGCTCTGAATGGGGACTCACCTACTTGGAAGCCAGTCTCCATGCACAGGTTGGGGACTCGCCTGGTTGGAGGCAAGTCGCCATGCAATGCCGTGTCACCAGGCTTCTCCGCTTAGTATGTACAAGCCAAGATCAAGACTAGGACAAGCTATCTAGACAGGCCTGTTACCAAGTTGTGGTACCTGATTGGATTACTTGTTGACATGACTTGTTTTTGACATGACTTGACTTTGAATATGAATTAATTAGGGGCCGGTGTATGTAGAGGCAGGGATTTGTTTCCTCACTTTTCACCAGTAGACTAGTTAAGACTTTTGTCATCCGAAAACACACAGAAAAGCGCTTTTCCACAAGAAACACTCAAATGTTGATATCTGTGAAAAACATGTAATTCCGTCACAGAAACAAATCAATATCACTGGAAAGATGCAAAACAGGATGAATATGACAGTCAACATAGTTTTATAAAATTTCACATGAAAACGTGTCTCCAGGCATGAAATCTTCATTCTCTACTCAGATTCATGTGTAGCGGATGGACTGCCCTGTTCTTGTGTTCCTCTTCAGGATAGGAACACAACATTCCTCATGTCAGGAAAATATAAACCTGTTGATTGAACTGTTTAAGCGTGTTAGATTAAAACTACTCAGGGTATTATCACTAATACCCCTAATGTCACCACCTGCTTTATTATCGTTAATGGTATCAATATCCTCGAATCACAAGCATATTTTACAGATGTGATGCCAGGCAGAATTACTTCATCTAATTATTGTGATTTGATAATACATCTAACAATGCTCAGATATTCAATCAGAATGTTTCTACGACATGTGTGTTACATAGTAGTCATGTATAGGATTAACTGAACCGGTATAGTGATGAGAGAATTATGATGTGCGTCTGTGTAAAAGCTTCCCAGTAAGAGAGTGATTGGGAATCGATCGGGGGCCCCTCCCCTGAGGGAAGTTACCTCTGAAATAAAACTTAGAGGCTTTTTGGTTCGGGTCTCCCTCGCAGAGGGAGCCTCTTCCAGTTAAGGGGGAATTAAGCCTGAGGCTCCCCTCAGTTTACTCACTCCGGTCCCCTCTCACGCATTCTGCGTGATTTCTCTTTTAAGCTGAGTTTGGACGACTTTTGTTCTGAGTCATTTAAGCTTTAACATTCGTTCGGCCAACGTTTTATGTTTATCTGAGAGTGAGAAAAATGTCAAGCGACACAGAAGATCAACGACTCCAGTTTTCTCCTTCTCAAGGAGCGATCCAGCCTGCCAGCGAATATCAATCAACAGGATCAACTTCTAGAGAAGTGGGTCCCCTTTTATTGGCATCCAAGGGCCGAGTCACCAGGTGAATCTCTCCGAGCATCTTGCCGCAGCGCATCCCGCCCAGACGGCGTGTCATTGGAGAGAGAGAGAGAGAGAGAGAGAGAGAGAGAGAGAGAGAGAGAGAGAGACTTCGGACCCGATTCGGATCCGACTGCTGAGGAAGTAAGAACATTGGTGGCTGAGACCGATAAAGAGCTGTTGTCTTATTGATCTTCTGACGTTGAGTAAACTCCAAACCGATACCTTTAATGTTCTCAGCCGTTAGAGGAAGTCTCATATTCTCATTTTCTCTCATATTCATATCACTAACTCACTTAATTATCCTTATTCACAGAATCCACTGCATTCAGTCACCATTCATTATGTTATGTGTCCTACGTTTTCGTCATATCATTTATTGACTTGTCACGATTTGTGTAAATGAATATTCCCGTTATCATTACATCGTGGTCTGTGTGTGTTTCAGCAGAGGACTAGCGATCCATTGTTTCGATCTTATTCCAGTTGTGAGACTGATAGAGTAATTCGATCGATTATTGAGTCATAGTTTCCTCTGTTTTTCTATAAAATGAGGTGGTGCCCTACGAGTGCCAACAAATTAATTAATTAGTTAATTAATTGATAAAATACTGTCACACGCTACACGTGTAAGACCGTTGTTTTCACCACTAAACTAGCTAAAACGGCATTTCTCCTCCAAAAGCAGACAGAAGCGCGTTTTTCTAAAAGAAACATTCAAAAGTTGATTTCTGTGAAAAACATGCCATTTCTTCACAGGAATAAATCAATATCATTCGAAACATGCAAAACATGATGAATATGTATAACATTATATATGTAATAATGTAATACAATGTATATAATTATAAAACATAGTTTTATAAAATTTAATATGAAAACGTGTCTCCAAGCATGAAATATTCATTCTGGGATTAAATTCACATAAAACCATTTTTTTCACCAATAAACTGCTAAAACTGCATTCCTCATCTAAGAGTACACAGAAACACGTTTTTCCACAAGAAACACTCAAGTTGATTTCTCTGAAAAATATGGCATTTCTTCACAGAAACACATCAGTATCAATGAAAACATGCAAAACTGGATGGCTGTGACAGAAAACATTGTTCTGTAAAATTTCACATGAAAGCGTCTCCAAGCATGAAATCTTCATTCTGTCATCAAATTCCATGTAAAACCGTACTTTTCACCACTAGACTAACGAAGACTGCATTTCTCAATCAAAAGCACACAGAAACGCGTTTTCCGACAATAAGCACTCAATCGTTAATTTCTGTGAAAAACATGCCATTTCTTCAAAGAAACACACCAATATCAAACGTATAAAACAGGATGAATACTACACAAAACATTGTTTTATAAAATTACACATGACAACGTGGTTCCTGGCATGATATCTTCATTCTGTGGCCAGTTTCATGTAAGACCGTTGTTTTCACCACTAAACTAGTTAAACTGTATTTCTCTTCCATAAACACACAGGAAGGCGTTTGATTCCTTGAAAGTTGACTTCTGTGATAAACACATCATTTCGTCACACAAACACTCCAATATCACTAGAAACACAGTATTGTAAAAGTTCACCTTAAAACTGACCTCCAAGCATGAAATATTCATTATTTTCTCAGTTTCATGTAATACCGTCATTTCTTCACAGAAACACATATTATACTGAAAACATGCAAAACAGGATAAAAATGACCGGGAGCAAAGTTTTATCATGTTGTACATGAAATATGGCCAGCAAGCAGCGAATCTTCATTCTGAGCTCGTTCCAACTTAAAACTCTCATTTTCACTACTAAACTAGTTTTAACTGTTTATCTACGACGACCACACAGAAACGCATTTCTCCTCAATACACACCCAAAAGTGGATTTCATTCAGTGGGTCCCCAAAAAGGATGTCATTTCCTTACAGAAATGCACATATTACATTGTAAACACGCATGGATATGACAGGGAATCAAATGTTATCATATTTCATGTGGTAATTCACTGGTCTCTAAGCATCACATATTCCTTCTGAGCACAGTTTCAATGTAAATGTCATTTTCACCATGAAAGCTTTAACTGTATTTCTGTTCCAAAAGCACACAGATATGCAGTTCTCCTTAAGGAAATATAGTTGAGAAGAACACTTTTGACCACTGGACAAGCTTACATTCCATTTCTCTACCAAAACCAAACTGGCATGCATTTTTGCACAAGAAACACTCAATAGCTGAAAAAAACTATCACACTTGTAACATCCAAAACAGGATGAATATGACAGAAAACATAGTTTTGTCGGCTTTAAAATAAAAAGTAAGCATCAAATCTTCATTCTGAGCAAAGTTTAACATAACTTAAACTCTATTTCTTTACCAAAACCAAACAGAAATGCATTTTTGTACAAGAAACACTAAATAGTTTCTCTGACGACAGTATATCGTCACAGAAAGACATTTATTATATTAGTAGCAATTTTTCTTTTAAAATCGGCAAGTGCCAAGCACTATGTGCCTATTTTTAATTATTCGAGACACACCATTCATGACATAAGCTTGCAGGCAAGATGTTGTAGTTCCGTTTTCATCCAACAGATGGTACCATAAGACAAGCTACTTATGTCATATTCCCATTGGAGCCAGATGCACAGAAAGGATGATTAGAGCTACTGAAGATTACTTGAATGATATCATGTCACAGTTAATCAGCAGTGAATTTGTTAACAACGCTCTATGATTAAAGTCTCACAAGGCACATACATCATCTTTTTTTAATGCAACTCCAGGCACGGGAATGCAGAGCCTGGAAAATTCTGATTAGTTAATGTATTAAACTCTTTTTAGTGTTTTGTGTGTGTGTGTGTGTGTGTGTGTGTGTGTGTGTGTGTGTGTGTGTTGTACTATTTCATTGTGCAGCATGAAATAAAAGTCTCAGTAATTTAATATGGAAATCAATACAAATTTTCAGAACTAAGCTGAGAAGCATGTTGACAACGCTGAGCATGTAGACTGGCCTCTAAGCAGGTGAATCCCCAGCTCGAGCTGACCTGCGTGGTGACACTGCTATGTTTGGTGACTGGCCTCCAAGCATGTACTTCCCCACCCTGAGCATAGAGACCTGCCTACAGTGAGTGGGTGAGTCCCCATCCTAAGCTGGGCAGCCTGGTGACACAGCTATGCGTGGCGACTGGCCTCCAAGCAAGCGAGTCCCCACCCTGAATTGAGCAGCATGATGACAATACTGTGCATGACGAATGGCTTCCAAGCACGCAAGTCCCCACCCTGAGCATGGAGATTCGCTTCCAAGCAGGCAAGTCCCCACCCTGTCCATGGAGACTGACTTCCAAGTAGGTGAGTCCCCACCCTGAGCATGGAGACTGGCAACCAAGATGGCTAGTCCTCATCCTTAGTTTAGCACCATGTTTACAACACAGTGTGTGGAGACTGGTCTCCAGGCAGGCGAGTTCTTGAACTGAGCTCAGCAGCGTGGTGACAACACTGTTTGTGGTGACTGGCCTCCGAGCAGGCCAATCATCAACCTGAGCTGAACTGCCTGGTGACACTGCTGTGCGTGGCGACTGGACTCCAAGAAGGCTAGTCCCCACCCTGAGCATGGAGACTGGCTTCAAAGCAGGCAAGTCCCCACCTTGATGAGAATTGCCTGGTGACACTAATATGTTTGGTGACTAGCCTCCGCGCATGTGCTTCCCCACTCTGAGCAAAGAGACCTGCCTACAAGCAGGTGAGTCCCCATCCTAAGCTGAGCAGCCTGGTGACACGGCTATGCGTGGCGACTGGCCTCCAAGCAAGCAAGTCCCTACCCTGAGCTGAGCAGCATGGTGTCAAAACTGTGCGTCTCCCAGGCAGTCGAGTCCTCACCCTAATTTGAGCTGGATGGTGCCAACACTGTGAGCAGGGGCAAAGAACTCAAATGAACCTGTCTAGGGATGAACGACCAGTTTCCCAAAATAATACAAAAGAGATGCAAAACATTATTTCCAATACGCAAACGATTCATTCAGCAGGGAAAACGCACCGTCATTGCTGTAGACAAACTGTATGTAGATAGTCAGCTGTACCACGACAAGAACGTCATTACCTGGCTGTAAACACCTGACAGTATAGACACATGCTCATGTGTTGTCAACCGCTGCTCATTATTTATTAATATATGGTATATATTTTGCGCAGTTTCTGCTCTCTCCCGACCCTCATATGTATGTTCACTGGTCTGTCCACCTGTCCACTTATGTGTTTGTCATCTCACTACCTGTTTGTGTGTTCACCTGTCTGTTTGTCCACCCATCTACATATCCCCATGTCTGGCATCATAGCACTTAAAAAATATGATGATTGTGATTACAGTTTTAATGCTAATGTCAACTCTTAAATTTGTAACCTGGAATACTCGGGCATCAATTCACAGGTAAAAAGGACTAAAATCATTAATCACTTAATTAAATTACAAGCAGACATATGTCTGTTACAGGAAACTCATTTATCTCCATCTGAGGAACACAAACTGAAATATCCCCAATATAACCAAATTTACTCAGCAACTTATAATTCTAAGAAAAGAGGGGTTTCAATTTTAGTTAGCAAAAAAATACCATTAATCAAGAACTCAACAATCATAGACCCAGAGGGGCATTACATTATTTTAAATGCCTCACTGTACAACGACAATATCACAGTTGCAAATCTTTACGGTCCAAACACTGATGATCCATCATTTTTCAACTCTTTTGGGGGGGGGGGCAGGGAAGCAAGAGCCAGGCAGGCCCAGCAGAGCTAGACAACAACCCTGGGGATAAGAATAAAAAGAAAAGGACACCTCAACAAAGAAATGCAAAAGTGATGTGAGTAATTGAAATAAGCGTAGACTCAGTCAAACTAATGACATGTAATGAATGAACTGACAGGGAAGAGAGAAAAAAAAGAGAGAACAACACAGAACACAAAACAGAGACAAGGAACAACATAGAACACAGAACAAGACATGGGGGGGAGGGCCTCATGACTGGCAATGTTGGAGAAGTAAATGATTTATGGATTGGGGGGCATCAGCTAACAGGCAGAGCGGTTGGTAGATTTAAGGCTGAGAGGAGAGGAGGGGTCCAGGTTGCTTCAAACTGTTGAATTTGGTTTTGGAGAGAAGCTCCCCCCCCGGGCCTGCTGTGGCTGTGCGTTCTCCCGGGTTTCTGGGGGTGGCAGTGGCTGGCCTCTCCTGGGGTCCCCTTGGAGCCCTCCTGGGGGTTTAGGGTGGGTCGGCTCCTGCCGCTCCCCCGTCCCTGTCTGCCCCTGCCTCCCTCCTCCTCTCTCATCTCCTGCCTTTCCGCTCCTCCGCGCCCTCTCTCCCTCCTCTGGGGGGGCTGGGGGTCCTTCGTGGCCTGGGGGCGGGCACGGGCCCGGTTGGCCTCTCTCGGCGGGGGGGCACTCACTCATCCACACACAGGCTCCTGTTTGGACCTGTGTGCCGTTACTGGGGATCAAATACTGCTGGTACTATCTCGGGAAGTGGTAGGGTTGAGGGTGTTGTGTGCCCTGCATCCTGGGCGTGGGGGGCCGGCGGTCTATGCATCCTTAGGGGTGGCCCGCTCTCCCTTTTGGGTCAGGGTGCCATGGGTAGCCGGCTTGTGGCGGGTCTGGGGTGGCCGCTGGTTGGGACTGGATGTTTGGCAGCGGGTGGGCCATCGTGCCCCGTGCCCCCTGGGCCTGTTCGGGGCACCCTGGAGGGTGTCAGCTGCTGCCTCCTCTGGGCGTCTGGGTGTGCGTGCAGCTCGGCAGCTCTGGTGGCTATCTGGGTGTTGCCTCCTTGGTGCTCCCATGGCCTGGGATGGGGTGGGGCGCTTGACCAGTTTGGCCAGGTTTGGTCACGATGGCCACTCTGGGCTTCGGTGTCTATAACACATGCGTGATTGGGTTCAGGGCCTGCCAGCACTTGTCGAATCCCATTGTTGAGAACTAATAGGACCCGCCAGAATGTGCTAGGTCATTCTTCGAACTTTACAGTGGGCTCACGCACTTTATGAACTCCATCACTCGTGTTCTCTGACGGTTTAACTTTCTCCCTCCCCTCTTGTCTCATGGGTTGCTGGTTGATGGGTATAAATCAGCACCTTACATTCACTGAAGTGTAGCACTTCCCTCTCTGGCTTGTGATAGGGAAAACCAATAAAGATTAGTTACACACACACTAAAATATTAACATACTTTTGTGCAAGACTAAAATAAGCATAGATCCCATAAAAAGTTGTTACCTCCCTCTGTGGTATTCAATGATGGGAGGTAGTGCTGACAGCGGAAAAAAAAAAAAAAAAACGTGCATGACGATTGGCCTCCGGGCAGTCGAGTCACCAACCTGAGTGTGTAGACTGGCCTCCCAGCAGTCGAGTCGCCACCATAATTTGAGCAGCATGATGACAACGCTGTGCATGGACACTGGTCTCTCCACCTCAGGCTGAACTGCTGGGTGTGCATGGAGACTGGTCTCCAACTGACTGACTGGAGACAGCGCATTCCATGGTTACTGGCCTCCAAACAGGCGAGTCCCCACCCTGAGAGTGGAGACTGGCCTCCACTAGGCGAGTCCCCACCTGATCTGGGCAGCCTGATGACAGAGCTTTGCGTGGTGACTGGCTTCCACGCGGGAGAGTTGTCACCCTGAGCTTTGCAGCATGATGACAACACTGTGCATTGTGACTGGCCTCCAAACAGGCGAGGCCTCACCCTGAACATGGAGACTGGACACCAACCAGGCAAATCCTCACCCTGAGAGTGGAGACTGGCCTCCAACCAGGCATATTTCCAAACGAAGTTGAGAAGCATGATGACAATGCTGTGTGTAGAGACTCACATCCAAGCAGGCGAGTCCCAACCTTGGCTGAGCTGTGCATGGCACCTGGACACCAAGCAGGCGAAAACTCACCCTGAGCATTACAAACCGGTGACAACATATTGCGTGGTGACTGGCCTCCAAGCAGGCAAGTCCCCACCCCAAGCTGAACTGCCTGGTGACACTGCTGTACATGGCAACTGACCTCCAGGCAGGAAAGTCTCCAACCTTAGCACGGAGATTGGCCTCCAATAAGGCGCGTCCCCACCCTGAGTTGCACAATATGATGATAAGACTGTGCGTGAAGACTGGCCTCCATGCAGTCAAGTCCACACCTTGAGCGCAGAGGCCTGTGACCAAGCAGGAGAGTCTCCACCCTGGGCTTCGCCACCTGGTGACTATGCTGTGCATGGAGACAGGTCTCCAAGCAGACGAATCCTCACCCTGAGCTGAATTGCCTGGTGATACTGCTGTGCGTGGCGACTGGTCCCCACCCTGAGAATGGAAACTGGCCTCCAAGCAGGCGAGTTCTCGCCCTGAGCTTAGCAGCCTGGTGACAATGCTGTGAGTGGTGACTGTCCTCCGAGCAGGCGAGTGCCCACCCTGAGTGTGAAGACTGTCCTCCAAGCAGGCAAGTCCCCACCCAAAGATGAGCAGGATGTTGACAATGCCATCTGTGGAGACTGGCCTCCAAGCAGGCAAGTCCCCCCCCCTAAGTTGAGCAGCATGGTGACAACACTGTGCTTTTTAGACTCTCCTCCAAGCAGGCGAGTCCCCACCCTGAGTTGAGCAGCATGATGTCAAAACTGTGCGTGAACATTGGCCTCCAAGCAGGTGAGTCCCCACCCATATTGACAATGATGTGCGTGTAGACTGGCCTCCAAGCAGGCGAGTACCCACCTTGAGCTGAACTCCCTGGTGACACTGCTGTGCATGGTGACTAGCCTGCAAGCAGACCCAACCTTGATCATAAAGATTTGACAATTTCTGCATTTTAGCATGTAAGATACACATTCCTGTTAATGTACACACAGAGACTATATTCTTAACTCTTATTGCATCACATAGAAGCAAAATGTTCTCTTCTATCAAGTCATCACATGTAGTAAAGTCTGAGCACTTTACTGTATCAGAGTGATGTTTCACTGCATTTAAAAGATGACAGAAGAAGTCTCTTCAATTGTGTGGAAATATACAGTTTAGACTACCATAAGTTGGTGATTCAGCACAATGAGAGCTGCGGTAATAAAACTATTCTCTTATAATACAATCACAATGAAATGCTTCATCTTCAGGAGTACTGTAGACACAAAAACAGACAGACTCAACTAGCCTGTCTCCCGATAAACATAATGAGAATTATATAACTTAAAGCAACAGACTTTAAATCAGGTTCCGTTCCTGTCCCCCCCCCCCCAGTGTTGATTCACTTAGCTTTACCTCTAGCCTCACATCCTTGATGAGAGTGTTTCTCAAGGACAAGTCTCATTCTGAAATCTGCAATGTGATGTGTTGTCAGAGGACAATGGTGAAATAGAGGAATACATCCAGTGCTGGCCGGACAGAGCTTATGTTGGTTTGACAGAGGCAGTGACGGTTGTGGAAGAGAGAGTCCTATTTGTTGGTGTTGCGGCTGATGATGCTGCTGAAATGACTGAATAAATAAATAGATAAAAAAAAAAGACAAGAAAATTGCATGATTAAACATGTAAATAAATACATGACTAAATTAATAAAAATACATGTAAATAAACAAATAAATGAATAAATAATGAAAAAAGAAAATTGCATAAATAAATGTATAAATAAATATCTGAAGGGGGTATTGGTGAGCCTCCCCCCCCCCCAAAGGCCGTTTCTTCCCCTTCCCTCTTTTTTTTTTTTTTTCCCCCCCTTTTCCCCCCCTTCCCCCCCTCCAAAAATCTTTTTTTATTATTCTCTAATTCCTTTGATTTATGTTTTTTTTTTTTTTTTTTTCTCTTTTCCCCATCCCCCCCCCGGGCCCCCCCCCCCCCAGCCCCCCCCCCCCCCCCCGGACGTTGATGATGGATGGATGGATGGATAAATTAAATAAATGAATAAGTAACAGACATAAATGCATGGAAAAATAAATAAAAGAATAAATAAATGCTTAAATGTAAATGGAAATAATTGAATAAATCTTGAAATAAAAAAAATAAAAGTTGATAATTCAACTGGACCTTTTTTTAGCTTATTCATACAAATATTTATTTCCCTTTTCTATCTTCTTTTGTCCCAACAGATTCTGATGGTGCTATCTGCCTGGTGGAGCCCCCTCATACCACAACAGAACTTGGAAATGTAAATAGGCAAACATACTCCAAAGATTTTGACAAATGGTAGTTTAAAGTATATTGAAACCTATCACTCATCTAGGATGAAGAGGATGAGGAAACAGTGTCTGCTGCCTTTACAGAGAGGGCTCCAGAAAGGCCTATAGATCTTCTTTGATCTTTGATCTCTGATAGTTCTCTTCACGTTCACATTTTTAACACTCTGGTGGAATGTCAAGTGTGACATTTAGCCTAGGGCTCCACGGTGGTGCAGTGGTTAGCACTCTCGCCTCACAGCAAGAGGGTCGCAGGTTCGATTCCGGCTTGGGACTCTTCTGTGTGGATTCTGTTGCATGTTCTCCCCGTGTAAGTGTGGGTTTTCACCGGGTAAGTCCTCTCACAGTCCAAAGACATGCTGTTTAGGTTAATTGATGACTCTAAATTGCCCATAGATGTGGATATGAGCGTGAATGGTTGTCTGTCTCTCTATGTGCCCTGCGATGGACTGGCGACCTGTCCAGGGTGTACCCTGCCTTCACCCAATACCAGCTGGGATTGGCTCCAGCCCCCCCGCGACCCCTAACGGGATAAGCGGTTGACAATGGATGGATGGACATTTAGCCTACACTGAAGTATTAACACATTATCATCCTTTTTAACAGAGCATGGCTGGGCAGCAGCAGGAGGGTCCCTCGATTTCCACTGCACAGATTGACACAGTGAGATAGATGTTCAGCAAACACCAGAGGTTTGTTCTGTGGAATTCATGTGCAACTGTATGATTTAATGTCCTCCTTATGCATTCCCAGTTACCAGTAAAAGAAGTTTACAGAATTCATCTGCTTATAAAGATACAGAAAACAGAAAAAGAAATGGTATACTTGGACCGCCAGATTAGGAGGGCAGATCTGGAAATTGAAATACTGGAGCAGAAGTTAGAGGTGGGTGCATGGTCACAGGTGAACTGTGTTAACTATTGGAACGTTAACTTTTGGACAGATACAGAAACTAACTTTTGCTTTTGTATTTGTAGGAAACAAAGAAGACCAAATGAAATGTGTATTATGTCTTTATTTGATTGCTGTGGTGGTGGTGGTGATGATGGGGACTTAAACTCTGAAGTGATTATGCCATATGGTGTTTCTGACTGCTCTGCGGTCCTCGATAGCTGGCAGGTGGATGGGGTCATCATCAGGGTCTTCAATTTGTAGGGCAGAGTCTTGCTCTCCTCTAATAGTGGCAATATTATGAAGAACAACACATGCTACAATAATATCACAGGCCCTCTCAGGAGTCACCATGAGATGACATAGGCACTGGAAACGGGCTTTCAGCAGGTCTATGGTCATCTCCACCCGGGCTTGTGTCCTGCAGTGAGCCTGGTTGAAGTTCTGCTGGGGGCCTGGTTCAGGGTCAGGGTAAGGGGTCAGCAGCCTAGGTTGGCATGGGTAACCCCTGTCACCCAGCAGCAGGCCATAAAACTCTCCTGTAATGTATAGTGGATACATTAGAGTGTATTAAAGGAGGGAGACAAGTAAATTATATTGTGCAAATCTTTAGGCTCCTTACCACATTGCAGTCGTTGCTCAGGTTAGACTCATGAACAGACCCAGGCCACTTGGCGTCCACATTAGAAATGATGTATGCAGCATCGCATATGATCTTGACAGTGCAGAGAATGACAGATGTTAGTTGAACTATGATGCAGTCTTTCACATTTTGAAATAGTATTCAATCTACATGTACTTGCACATTTATGCTGTGAATGGACTTCCTATTCACATAATTGGCTTCATTATATGAGTGAGCAGTGACAGGAATGTGTGTGCCATCTATGCAGCCAATCACACTGGGAAATCCTAAAAGAAATTAAAATTACTAATCCCAGTCTGAGGTTGCAGCACAATGTCAGAATATAATTTAAAATTAATTTAACAGATCTCTGCATCATTCACCTGCAATCCTGTGGAACTCTTCCTTGATGGCTCTGTCAGGTTTATGTCCAGGGAAAACAACAAAGATAGGTACAAGCCATTTCAGGAGGACGCACACTTTTCTATCCACCCTGCATACAGTTGCTTTACTCATGTGCTCAGCATCTCCACCATTATACAAAAAACTTTCAGTTGCAAAGAAATGCAGCGCAACACACAGTATCTGCTGGGATGTGAGAACATGCACTACGATTGGTAATGCTGTAAATGTGAGGACGGATTAGGTTGTGTATGTATACAGTACAGACCAAAAGTTTGGACACACCTTCTCATTCAATGAGTTTCCTTTCTTTTCATGACTATGAAAATTGTAGATTCACACTGAAGGCATCAAAACTATGAATTAACATATGTGGAAATATGTACATAACAAAAAAGTGTAAAACAACTGAAAATACGCTTTATATTGTAGTTTCTTCAAAGTAGCCTCCTTTTGCTCTGATTACTGCTCCACACACTCTGCATTCTCTTGATGAGCTTCAAGAGGTCGTCACCTGAAATGGTTTTCACTTCACAGGTGAGCCCTGTCAGGTTTAATAAGTGGGATTTCTGGCTTTATAAATGGGGTTGGGACCATCAGTTGTGTTGTGCAGAAGTCAGGTGGATACACAGCTGATAGTCCTACTGAATAGACTGTTGGAATTTGTATTATGGCAGAAAAAAGCAGCTAAGTAAAGAAAAACGAGTGGCCATCATTACTTTAAGAAATGAAGGTCAGTCTGTCCGAAAAATTGGGAAAACTTTGAAAATGTCCCCAAGTGCAGTTGCAAAAACCATCAAGCGCTACAAAGAAAGTGGCTCACATGAGGACCGCCCCAGGAAAGGAAGACCAAGAGTCACCTCTGCTGCGGAGGACAAGTTCATCCGAGTCAGCGGCCTCAGAAATGGCAGGTTAACAGCAGCTCAGACTAGAGACCAGGTCAATGCCACACAGAGTTCTAGCAGCAGACACATCTCTAGAACAACTGTTAAGAGGAGACTGTGTGAATCAGGCCTTCATGGTAGAATAGCTGCTAGGAAACCACTGCTAAGGACAGGCAACAAGCAGAAGAGACTTGTTTGGGCTAAAAACCACCAGGAATGGACATTAGACCAGTGGAAATCTGGGCTTTGGTCTGATGAGTCCAGATCTGAGATCTCTGGTTCCAACCACTGTGTCTTTGTGGAACCAGAAAAGGTGAACGGATGGACTCTACATGCCTGGTTCCCACCGTGAAGCATGGAGGAGGAGGTGTGATGGTGTGGGGGGGGCTTTGCTGGTGACACTGTTGGGGATTTATTCAAACTGAAGGCCTACTGAACCAGCATGGCTACCACAGCATCTAGCAGCAGCATGCTATTCCATCCGGTCTGCGTTTAGTTGGACCATCATTTATTTTTCAACAGGACAATGACCCCAAACACACCTCCAGTCTGTGTGAGGGCTATTTGACCAAGAAGGTGGCCTGGCCTCCACAGCCACCGGACCTGAACCCGATCCAGATGGTTTGGGGTGAGCTGGACCGCAGAGTGAAGGCAAAAGGGCCAACAAGTGCTAAGCATCTCTGGGAACTCCTTCAAGACTGTTGAAGACCATTTCAGGTGACGACCTCTTGAAGCTCATCAAGAGAATGCAGTGTGTGGAGCAGTAATCAGAGCAAAAGGAGGTACTTTGAAGAAACTAGAATATAAGACATATTCACACTTTTTTGTTAAGTATATAATTCCACATGTGTTAATTCATAGTTTTGATGCCTTCAGTGTGAATCTACAATTTTCATAGTCATGAAAATAAAGAAAACTCTTTGAATGAGAAGATGTGTCCAAACTTTTGGTCTGTACTGTATATGTAGATGATGGACTGTGACGTGAAACAGTACCACTCAAAAAGATAATTGTCTGCAATCTGATAACCATCTCCCGACGAATATTCAGTTCTCTGCGCAGTAATGCTGCACCTTCATCAATCGGATTGTCCTCAAAAGGACATGCCATGTTGGTGAAAAAAAGTGGGTTACCACCCACTGTGCCTAATGGACTTCTAATATACTGATTCAAATTTTTAAAAGATTTTTTTTTTTTTAATTACAGAACTACGGCAAAACTGTTACGGCTGAATGAGGATATCAAATGGCGTGTGTGGCTCTTAAAGAGGGTGGAGACAGAGGAAAAACTCAAGGTTCATTGAGAAAACCCTGGTCTCGACCAGGTTAGGTTCATAGAGTCTGTTACTACGGTAACTGACTGAAACAGGCTAGAATTTCCCCTGTGAAACAGGCTAGAATTACCCCACTTTCTCTGGTTTGAGTTATCTCCCTTTCTGAGAAAGGTCAGTGCAAAGATTTTTGTTTATATTTACAGGTGTGAATTGACCTGGATTTGAGGTGCCTGTAGACCAAAATTATATACATATGTTAGTTTCTGAAGAGATAAGATGGAGCCCTCTCCTCTGTCCTTTTATAATAAACAATTAGTGGCGGTTGCATTTTAGTAGTGGTGCTGCTGTTAGCGTCTAGTGGAAACACAAGTCATATCCCCCCGGACCTTCCACTGTTTTCTACATTCTCTCACTTTCGGCTTTGTTTTGGTTTTTAAACAGATATGACTTCATGGGACTCAGACTACATTATGAAGCCATGAAGTCATAAACACTGACCTGAGCATTGGTGGTATCAGAGCACGAGCCTGCTGCTGGTCTTCTTGGGACCTTGTTGCTCCACTTGTCCGGGTTTGGCTGGTCCTCCTCCATTTCACTCTAGTGCTCCTGGTCTTGGTTCTTGTCTCTGTTTCAGCAAGTAAGTGTTTTATTTAGGGCTGTCAGTTTAACGCGTTAATTAGATTAATTAATTACGCTGCAAATTAACACGCTATAAAAATTGACGCAATTAATTATGAGTGGCAAGTCAATGCGCAAGCATTTTAAATTTGGCCCATTGAGTGACCCGTAGGCTGCAGTGGCGTCACTTCGTACCTCCGCCACTAGTCAAAAGCAGGGTGACTGACAACAGAGATGGACGTGACACAGGAGAGCGAGGCGAGCCCACTCGGACCTGTCACTCGTACTCTGACTCGGACAAGGAGGAGCAGGGGCCTCTAGTCCGCTACAAAGCTGAGCCGTGCATTGGAATGCATGAGTGTCCACTGGAGTGGTGGCAGCTCACCAGGAGCTGATGAACAGCTGTCCTCTCCTCCTACCTGGCTACCGCTGCCACGTCTGGGCCAGGTGAGAGACTCTTTTCACTGCAGGTAACATCATTGAAAAGAAGAGAGCAGCCTCACACTCACACAAT
This sequence comes from Pterois miles, assembly GCA_947000775.1. Classification (NCBI taxonomy): domain Eukaryota; kingdom Metazoa; phylum Chordata; class Actinopteri; order Perciformes; family Scorpaenidae; genus Pterois; species Pterois miles. Next base: position 190,686 of record CAMQGK010000225.1, on the reverse strand, counting down.
GTAAACAAGCTTGTTTGTCTGAGCAACTGGCTCAAGGACACATAGAGTTGTCTGTTGTCAGTTCCTGTAACGTTAGCTGACCCTTTTAAAGGAAATGCTGTTGGCATCTTGCTATTGATGTTGCCTTATTTAGAGGCATGTTATACTATTCATTTTGAATTGCTGTATTGAGTCAGCTTTAGTATTCATTTTGATTGAGAGTCTGCTTATGTGCCTATTTGAGACTCAGCCTTATTTTATTTCTGAATTTTATTGATTTTATTTAACTGTATTTGTATTGCATTTTAGAGAAATGCATCTGGCCTAATTGGTTTGCTGATGTGCTTGACCTTTTTTCTTTTGAATTTCATTTATAAAGTACACTTAACCAATAAAAATGTGGATTTCAAATCTTCTCTTCTTGGTGTATTCTATTGAGTAGTCATGCACTACAATTTTGTAATGTCCTAGAATTCAAATTCTTTATTTGGGGGCTTTTAGCAGGTATGAGATTAAAATGCGATTAATTAGATTAATTAATTACAAATCCTGTAATTAATTAGATTATTTTTTTTAATCGCCTGACAGCACTAGTTTTATTTCCTCATTCATTTATTCATTCATTCAGTTTGTATGGAAGGTTTACTGTGACATATAGTTTGTTACTCTTGACTTTCTAAAGTTACTCTTTTATGTACTGTCAGTCATTTCTTTGAACATTCAAATACCACACAGCACCTCACCTCAGAATAAAACCTCTGCATCTTCTTTCTTTAACACTGTGACACAGCTGTCAGTCTGTTAGAGCTCCACAGAACTGAATCATCTGTTGGAGCAGCTGAAATTAAGTCACTGTATGCTGTTGAGCTGAGATCCAAATACAGTTCCCACCAAAATTACTGGAACATTGAGGTCAACTCCTTTATTTTTGCACTGAAAATATTTGGGTTTGACATAAAAAGATAAATCTGAGACCAGAGATCAGTATTTCAGCTTCTATTTCCAGGTATTTACATCTAGATCTGTTACACAACTTAGACCATTGCACCATTTGTTTGAACCCATTTTTCAAGTTAGCAAATTACTGAAACACGTGACTGACAGGTGTGTTTGTTGTCCAGGTATGTCCTATTACATTGATTGAGCAAAAGTATTGGAACAGACAGACTTACAGTGGATTAAAGTGAATAATACTGTAGTGAATGGGATGATGGACTAGGGGGAGGTGTAGCGGGTGTACTGATTATTTTAATTGACTGCCGGTGTGCCTGATTTGTGGGCGTGAGAGACGCTGGTTTGAGGAGGACAAAAGTCAGTTGGAACAGAGGACTCGAGGTTGGAGCATCTGTGACGGCGGCACGGCACTCTTTTGGAGGGAGGGTGTCGTTCGCAGCGGGTTAGAGCTGCCGGCGATGAAGACAGACAGATCAGGGGGTTAGAGGTTCCAGTGTGAGGAGGGGAGGTCTGCTGCCTCCTGTAGTTAGATAGGGCTGGGTTATAGAGAGTGCAGTAGCTGCCACCGCTCCCCACGCTGAGACATCCACTCTGCGTCACGCCAGCTGTGTCCTGTTGCGCCGCCCAGCAAAGCCGCTCCCCGGGGAGCTGGACGGCGCCTCGAGCTCAGACCCCGGGGGAGGGTCTCGCCGGCCGGGCGAGCTAAGTATACCTTTAAATATTGTATTGTATTGTAATATAGTGTATGTTTTTATATAGTGTGTTTTTTATAGTGTGGGGAGGGAGAACAGCTGGGGAGACAGGTGACGTCCCAGAGTAGGGAGCTCACACCATAGGTGACGAGTGAGTTGCAGTGGGTGTGCTGTGTTTTGCTGTGTGGGCAACAGGTGTTGTATTGCAGTGCCTCCAGGAGAGGGTGACAGTGTGCCGTGTAGTGTGCCTTTATTCTAGGAGTCTTGCCCTAAGATTGTGCTGTGTATTCACTTTGTAGTGGGAGCTTCTGACCTCAGTGGGTGCGCATGTCACTCAGTGTTTTTCTCCACCCCATGTTTTAATGCATTTGGGTTTAATAAAGTCTTCTTGTACTGTACACATCTGAAGTCTGTGATTATTTGAAGGTTCTGACTTGGCAGTGTTTTCCTGCCTCATTGAGACAACCCTATATTCATTACAATACTTCATATTTAGTTTTAATAACTGCATCAAGCCTGCAAACCACTGGCATCACCAAACTTTGACATTCTTCTTCTGTGGTGCTTTTCCAGTCTTCCACCACAGTAGTTGTTTGTTTCGGGGGGGGTTTCTCCTTTCCGTCTCCTCTTTAGCAGGTAAAATGCTGCTCAATAGGGTTTCAGTCTGCAGATGGACTTGTCCAGTCTAAAACCTTCCACTTATTTCCCCTGATGAACTTCTTGGTTGTTCTCAGGGTGTTTTGGGTTGTTGTCTTGCTGCATAATGAAGGATCTCCTGATCAGTTTGGTTCATCTCTTTAAATTGTCAGACATGACAATGTCTGTCTTCTGGTGTAGCCTCTGTCCTTTAGGTCCTGAAGTCTTCTGTGAACGGTGGATTGTGATTCCTTCATTCCTGCCCTCTGGAGGTTGTTGCTGATGTCAGTGACAGTTGTTTTAGGGTTTTTCTTTACAGCTCTCATAATGTTTCTGTCATCAACTGCTAATGTTTTCCTTGGTCTACTGGTTCGACATCTGTTTGTCAGTACACCGGTGTTTTCTTTCTTCTTCAGGACGTTCCAGATGTTTGTACTGGCTATGGACAATGTTGGTTCGATGGCTCTGACTGATTGTCCATCTTCTCTCAGTTTTTCTCCCATAGATAGCTCTCTGGTCTTGATGTTTGTTACACCTTTTTAACTAGAAATGCAGTCTGTACAGGCAAAAAACAAAGTTGAAACTGAGATTAGACATTCAGCTCCATTTATTGTTTGAATAATCAATGTAACAGGACACACCTGGGCAACAAAAAACACCTGTCAGTCACATGTTCCAATAATTTACCTCACTAACAAACAATGCTCTTCTCCGGGAACCATCACCTTAACGTGATGGAGAGGTTTGTGTGTCCCTATGACCCTGAGGTCTGTGTTGTCTGGAGCCTAATGCTCCTGGTAGGGTCTCCCATGGCAAATTGGTCTCAGGTGAAGGGCCAGACAAAGAATGGTTCAAAAGACCCTATGAGTAATCGAGGCAGAGGAGAAGTGACCCCGCCCGGGGCCCCTGTCTGGAGCCAGGACCAGACGGAGGGCTCGTGGGCGAGCGCCTGGTGGCCGGGCTTGCCACGGAGCCCGGCCGGGCTCAGCCCGAATAAGCTACGTGGTAACCCCCTCCTCTCCATCCTGTGGGCCCACCACCTGCAGGAGGAACCGCTGGGGTCGGGTGCATTGTCATATGGGTGGCAGTGAAAGCCGGGCACCTTGACAGACCAGACTCAGGCAGAATGGGCTGGCTCTGGGGACGTGGAACGTCACCTCTCTGTGGGGGAAGCAGCCGAAGCTTGCGCGGGAGATGGAGTGCTATCAGTTAGATATGGTGGGGCTTACCTCTATGCACAGCCTCAGCTCTGGAACTGTTCTCCTGGATAGGGGTTGGACTCTATTCTTCACTGGAGTTGCCCAAGGTGTGAGGTGCCAAGCGGGTGTGGGGATACTCATAAATCCTCTGTTTGCTGCTACGTTGGGGTTTACCCCAGTGGACGAGAGGGTCGCCTCCCTGCACCTTCGGGTTGTGGGGGGAAAACTCTGACTGTTGTCTGTGCATATGCACCAAACAGCAGTCCAGAGTATTCAACCTTCTTGGAGACCCTGAATGGAGTCCTGTAACACGTACATGGGCAACGATGGAGGCACCTGGAGAGGCGTGATTGGGATGAATGGCCTACCTGATCTGTGCCCGAGCGGTCTGACTACTCCCCACTAGTCAGACTGTAGCTTTCAAACTGATGAAGCCACTTGGATAAGGGGCGAAACATCTTCAGAGACAAATCTAAGTCCAGTTGCCTTCGATTCAATTGTTGCCAGAATGAAAATGACCTGGATGAATGAGAACATTCACAGACTTCATTATTAATGGGAAAGAGCTTGCTGTTAAAGATGTAATAACAGGCAGGTCTGGACTCAAATGCAAACTCACTTTGAGATCAGGTAGTGGCAAAAATGTCACAGCGTCTTTAATACAGGCAATGGTCAGTGCACAGGAGTCAATACTTGCAAGCAAACAAATCCAAAAATGACAGGCTGAGGCAGAGTTGAAAACATGGACAGAGTATCTAGAGCACGAGGGGTCAAAAACACTAGGAATGCTGGGATGCTTGTACATAAGTAATCAAGACGAACTGGCACAGAGGGAAGGGGAGACGCACATTAAATACTAGTGAGGGGAGTGATTAACACTGGACCAGGTGGATAAAATCAGGGCGGAGGAAGAAAATCAGACTCAGGTGACTGGTGCTGGAAACTGGGTCAGAGGGAGGTGCTCAAACGTGCAGGTGGGAAAGCATGCAGGCAGGAAGTGAAGTGGTCTGAAACGAGAAGGGATGTTAGAATACAAAATAAAACAGGAAGTGCAAAAAACAAGGAGCATGCAACACAAAACACAAAGACTAAGACCTGACATTTCTAACACCTGCTTTTTGTTGAGATTGATTTTCTATCTTGAAAACTGACCAAACTAACTGAGCAGTGACAGAGTGGAGTGGGCAGTGCAGTACTTGGGTTGAAGATAAAAAAAAAAAAAAAACAAGAGATCATCAGCATAGAGTGAGACCTTATGCTCCATATTGCCCCTCCAAATACCAGATGTGTATTTGCAACTGCGAAAGGCTGTGGCAAGTGGTTCAATGACTAAATCAAAAAGTATGGGGCACAGAGGGCACCCTTTGCAGGTTCTATGACTGGTCGAATGTCGAATGGTTTGCACCATTGGGAGTTAGTACGAATTGAAGCTGAGGGATGCGACTATAGTAGCTTAATACACAAAGTAAATTTTGGACCAAAACCAAATTAGTCCAGAACAGCAAATAAGTTCTTCCAATCAGTGCAGTCACAAGTTGGTTGTCAATAAAAAAGATAATCAATCCTGCAGTATGTGTGATGAACATGTAAGAAGTTGTTTGGATGTAGAGAGCGCCACACATCACAAACAATGTAGTCAGAGAGAAATGCTTGAATAAAAGAGATTGATTTACTTAGTGCAGGTCAGTCTAAAACTGGGTTTAGCCAACAATTGAAATCACCACCAAATATAAGAGTGCTGACGTCTGACAGCAGAGAAAACAACTATATCATCTGAGTTAGGGACATACATGTTCACAAACAGTACCAGTGTGTTACAGTATATACAGTCATTTTCCCGATAAAATATCATATCAACCAAAATTGTCAGCAATCACATTGTGTGATTAAAAGGAAATATTTTGACTGATAAGGTCTGAACCTTCAGGCTTTGGCTTTAAAAGTGGAGTAAAATTTCTGCCCCATGCAACCTGACAGGAGACAACCACTATCTGAACTGTGAATGTGGGTTTCTTGCAGGGAGGCTTTTTCTAAATTGTTTGAGGTGTGAGAACATAATAATTCTTTTTTAATGGAGTGGTTCAAACTCTTGATGTTCCAGCTCTGTAATGTTAAATGCCTCTTTAGGATGTAGTGACAATTTCAACTAATGTAACAAAACTTTCTAAAATCTTTTCCAACCCTGTCTTTAAATGAAATGAGCTGGTTTGTGTGTCAGCTAGTGAGCCTCTCAACAGGGATGACAGCATATCAGTTTGCACAAATCCAAAATCTCCTTCCCTCTGGGACCAGCCTAGGCTTGTCTTCTCTTCCGTTTGTTCATCCAATTAAACAACAACTATCTATTATTTTGGCTAACAGCGCTGAGCTATTGTTGGTGGACAGTGGAAGGCAGCTTTGTTTTGTCCCCCAGGTGGGTGTTCTCATATAGGGCTGTGATGTCACATCAAAATGAATGAATGAATGGCAGTTGGTGGACAGGTTAATTCATTTCATTCATTCACTGGACCCTGCAGCACTGTATTGTTTGTAGATGGCTTATGATTCATCTGGTGTAGTAAGTAGACAGTGGCATGATGCCACCAACTGTGTTTTTTTTCACTTCCCTTTTTATATCACTATTGCTGGCAGTAACATGAATTCTCCTTGCCAGGAGAACATCCTGACGTGCCAGGCTTGTATCCCATTTGCTGTATTGCTGATTCCACTGGTCCTGTGCTCATTTTTGACCTGTTCCCCAGGACCTATGCAGCCTCTCCTGCTCTGTTGGATTATCCTCAGAGAGTCTCAGTTTAAAAACTGGTAGCTGTGACATAGATTGTTAAAATAATGGATGACCACAATATTATTATATTATTATCTATATTATAATATAGAATACAATATGATTCTTCACAGAACTCTCAGAAGATAAGACAGTTATAGGTGAAACCCTAATTTAAAAAAAAGTTATTTTTAGAGCCCCATGGGTGGGTTCTAGATGAAACCCTTGGAATTCAAAACAGATCTCAGGAGAACCCCTGGGGTGGGATGAAACTCTTGGAATAAAAATGGGATATCAGTAGAGAAAGCCTTGGTTGTGTTCTTTTTAGCACCCTTAGAGAGTGTACAGGTTCTGGATAGAATCCCCAGAGATGGTTCTGAGTGGAACTTTTCACAGATGTTCAAAGTATGACCCTTTTTGTTGGGTTCTAAGTAAAATGCTCTATCTAGGGATCAAAAGGGTTCTCCTATGATCGCAAACTGGAGAACCCTATATAGTTCTAGCAATATTATTTCTAAATGTGTAATTCTGATAGTTTTGACTTGGAGACAGTTATATTAACATGGATGTTAACCCTGCAATAATAATAATAATAATAATAATAATAATAGTAGTAATAATAATGTACAGATAAAAATCCATGGTCCATGACAGAATCTTAGATGTCCATGGTCCTGTGAGTGACATCATCTAGGCTGTGCTTAGGTGTAAACAAAAGCTGAAGAGTAACAACCAGTTTGAAACAGTTTACTTGAGTGACTGATGCAGCAGAACCCAGAAACAACTGCAGCTACCGCCACCAGCTGGTTCGCCTGCTGCAGGCAGCAGAGGCTGAGGAGGATTTGCCCAACCCACAAATTGATTGTTTTTTGCAAAAGATGTATAATGTTTTGCTGGTTTGGTGTAAGGTTTTGTGTTTAGTCTGTAGATTTCGTAAAACGAGTCAACTGTTTCAAAAAAGCACCTAAAAAATCAGGAAAAACTGCAATGTGTTGTATGTGTGTAAGTAAGTGAGTCATGGCAGTGAACCGACTCGCACACAGTGTGCCCTGAGCTGACTGAGATCCAGACAACAGGGATTGATGCTGTGGATTAGAAAGTGCTGTAATCCGTGACCCAGCCAATCCAATCCCTACCACAGACATGGGAGCTTTTCTGACAACTTGTAGTAGGTTGTGTGTTTCAATGTAATATCAACTAGCATAGCATGTGTGTGCCTATGCATGCATCCATATGCACTCACATGTTATGCATGCATCGTCAATGAATGAATTAATGAATGAGACAGAGAGAGACAGAAAGAGAGAGAGAGGGAAAGAATGAGCATGAGCTGGATGACACGTGTCTCAGTAAGAGGGCTGAGCCCACTATATAGTATATACAGCCGAGCACACGGTTATCAGGCAGAACAACACTCAGTCAACGCAGTCCAACTTGAAGTACAAGGAACTCACTGCTGGTAAGCATGTGATTTTTAACTTTATTTGATTATGACTTAAATTAAATTAAATTGTCAGAGGAAGAGCTGCCTCTGAAGCAGGAAAAGATTAGGGCCAACTCAGCACAGTTACAGACAAGTATGGTACTTGAACAGTGGCGGCTGGTGACTCAAAAAACTGGGGAGGACAGGAGGAAACCCAACCCACGGTGGTATGTTATTTTACGAAGTTCTTCCTCCTATTTTGCACTTGTACCTCTATTTTATGCATGTGTTCAGTGCTGCTTGATGAATGTGTATATAAGTTTGCCATGTGTATATATATATATACATTTTATTCTATCACTACACGAGCTGCCTCGGTTACTTTTTTTACATAAAATGAAAACTAAGCAGTAAAATCATTTGTAATGTGTTACTAGAAGCCTGTCTGTAACTGCCTGTACAGCAGTTCGTTGCCCACACCGGGATCCAGAGTAGCTGGGTCCAGCCTGGACAGCTGACCGCAAGGCCAAAGCAGCAAGCCCAGCGAGCAACGGAACTCTCTCCATCACTCTTGGGTGGGGTGCGACTCCAGCCGCTGTCATGCACCCCAAGCAGCATTGGCCTCTCCTCAGCTGTCCAGACTGACCCACTCTGGGACTACGGTAGCAGGCAGCGATCCAACGTCCTGCTGCACCCCCAGACTGGATCCCAGTGTGGGTGACAGACTGATGAACTGGGTACTTCAGGTCTGCTACAACAAACTAACTGCTGCATTAGGAAACACTAGTAGAGCTGAATAAAAAGCCTAAATAAAAATTATTTGTTTTATGTGTTTAAAAGTAGTTCACAGTTTACACTAGTGCTGTCAGGCGATTAAAAAAAAATAATCTAATTAATTACAGGATTTGTAATTAATTAATCTAATTAATCGCATTTTAATCTCATACCTGCTAAAAGCCCCCAAATAAAGAATTTGAATTCTTGGACATTACAAAATTGTAGTGCATGACTACTCAATAGAATACACCAAGAAGAGAAGATTTGAAATCCACATTTTTATTGGTTAAGTGTGCTTTATAAATGAAATTCAAAAGAAAAAAGGTCAAGCACATCAGCAAACCAATTAGGCCAGATGCATTTCTCAAAAATGCAATACAAATACAGTTAAATAAACTAAATAAAATTCAGAAATAAAATAAAGCTGAGTCTCAAATAGGCACATAAGCAGTCTCTCAATCAAAATGAATACTAAAGCTGACTCAATACAGCAATTCAAAATGAATAGTATAACATGCCTCTAAATAAGGCAACATCAATAGCAAGATGCCAACAGCATTTCCTTTAAAAGGGTCAGCTAACGTTACAGGAACTGACAACAGACAACTCTATGTGTCCTTGAGCCAGTTGCTCAGACAAACAAGCTTGTTTACATTGTGTGAGTGTGAGGCTGCTCTCTTCTTTTCAATGATGTTACCTGCAGTGAAAAGAGTCTCTCACCTGGCCCAGACGTGGCAGCGGTAGCCAGGTAGGAGGAGAGGACAGCTGTTCATCAGCTCCTGGTGAGCTGCCACCACTCCAGTGGACACTCATGCATTCAATGCACGGCTCAGCTTTGTAGCGGGCTAGAGGCCCCTGCTCCTCCTTGTCCGAGTCAGAGTACGAGTGACAGGTCCGAGTGGGCTCGCCTCGCTCTCCTGTGTCGCGTCCGTCTCTGTTGTCAGTCACCCTGCTTTTGACTAGTGGCCCAGGTACGAAGTGACGCCACTGCAGCCTACGGGTCACTCAATGGGCCAAATTTAAAATGACTGACTTGCCACTCATGATTAATTGCGTTAATTTTTATAGCGCGTTAATTTGCAGCGTAATTAATTAATCTAATTAACGCGTTAAACTGACAGCCCTAGTTTACACATTATAATTAATTTCCTAATAAGGTTCTGTCCAACATCATCACTGGACCGATGTGCTGTCAGTCTTGGCTGGTTGTTGATTATGATTGATTGTTGATTGTAACCAGCTAAGGGAGGTTATCCTCCTTTGAAGCGTCATTACCTTCGCCAAGGAGGTTATGTTTTTGCCGACGTTTATCTGTCTGTTTGTCTGTGTTCAAGATAACTCAAAAACTTATGGACGGATTTTGATTACATTTTCAGGGTGTGTCGAAAATGTGAAAAGGAAGAAATGATTTAATTTTGGGGGTGATCCGGAAGAAATTCTGGATTTTTCGTTAACATTGGGGTAAATGGGACCCAAAAAATGTCAGGTAAAGCTGGGTGATTAACTAAGGGAAGAGAGCGAGAGAGAGAGAGAGAGAGAGAGAGAGAGAGAGAGAGAGAGAGAGACGAGAGAGAGACCCTAAATGCAGAAACCACACCAACGAACTGACTAACAAAAAACGAGTCTTTAATTTTAGACTGATTAAACAGAAACTTAGAAAACACACCAACGAACTGACTAACAAAAAACAAGTCTGATTTTAGAATGATTAAACAGAAATTTCTTGCAATGCAAAGGAACAATAAACTTATAATCAAAAGAACTAGTGACTAAACACAGAGTAACAACAAGAACACTAATAAACTAAACACAAGGTAACTGCAATAAACTAAATACACTATAACCCAGACAAGTGAAAGGCAGGAAAACTAAGTGTGCACAGGAGACATTTAAACAGGACAAGAAAACCTACCAGGTGAAAAAGAGAACCAAGCAACATGAAGAGAAAGGAGTCTAAGGGGAATCTGGGGAGAAACACTGAGAAGCACACAAGTCTAAGAAACACAGAGCACGGGGGGAACTTTAACAAATGAACCGACAAGAGCAGAGGGGAAAGGGGAGGCTTAAATACACACAGGGAAGACCACCAGGTGGAAACAATCAGGGCGGGACAGACAATCAAAAAAGGCGGGAAACAGACAAAGACAGGAAGTAAAGCTCAAAATGACACAGAGACACATGACTTTCAAAATAAAACAGGAAATCACCAAAGACAAGACACCAGGACAGTGAGTGAAACACAAACAATATACTAGAACAGAAACTCAGTAACAAAACAGAACTAATCAAAAAACTAACTAACATAGAACACCATAACCGTGACAAAAAATTGTTTCTCAATATCTCTGGTAATTGTTGACTCAGGGATTTACAATGTATACTTCTATCAAATCCCAAAGGCTGATCCAGATCTGATCCAGATGGCGGATTTTATAGCAATTTATATAAAAAATGGGGGTACTCTTACATTTTGGCCTACTGTGTTGTGAGTTTTATGTTGTGTCTTGTATATATGTTCTGTGTTTGCCACTGATATAAAATTCTTTTTAAAAAATGTAGGATTTTTATTTTTGAGTGAATTACAATATGGGGGGAAACTATGGTGCTTGGCGGAGGTCTGCGCCCTCCAAGTGCTTTTCTAGTTTGACGTGTTTTAGTCAATCACAGATAAGCAGGAAAAAAATGAAATGGATTGAACTGATAGAAGATGTCCTGCCTCAAGAGAAGACAGAAGGTCCCTGTCCTCCTCTACCCCCCATGATGCCCACAACCACTTCACACGCACAGGTTGCCCTTTCCCCTCTGCCCTGCAGGTGTCGCTGTTGAAACATTTTAATTCAACTTTTTAAGATAACAAATATTTTATAAATGGTACTGACATTTGGTAATGGTTTATTTCAACCAGTTACTCTTGTCATATTTTGGTCTCCCTCTAAAAATAGAGGGGGAGCAACCTCCTCTGCCTCTATGAACCAGCCTCCACTGTACCTGAGGCTCAGTGAAAAAGCTTTAAACTGCTATTTCTAGTTCTACTAGTTTGGTTTCTAATGTTACTTTCAGGAAAACTGAGATGGTCTCGTTACTGTGCTCTGTCCATGTAGGTTTCTATTTTATCTCTACTCAGGCAAAGATGGTTTGGGATGGTTTTAAGAAGAAACACCACTTTGATCTTGAAAACGTCTTTGTCTTTTTTGCTGCTTAAATCTGTGGAGCTGTTATTGATAAACTGAATGCCACCTTTGAATGGTATGATTAAATTTAAATACCATATGTTGTGCAAACTGTTCAGTTGTAATGTTAGCTTGTTCAAAGTGAACTAAATTTAGGTTTGTCTGGCCTAACGACAGCAGCAACACATTGAAAGCTGTACATGGAAAAGCAAAGTTTGATCCTTTGTATTTTCTATGGGACATGGGCAGTTCACTCTCCATGCCATTGCAACACTGAATGACGCGTAATAATTAATGGCAAAACCTTATGTATCTGTTAGTCTCAGTGAAACATGTTAGACTGATTGAGTGTCTGTTTGTATTGCTGCTTCAGGACTTGTATGAATACCAGTAAGCAACAGAAGCCAGTGCTCACAGGCCAGAGGTTTAAGACCAGAAAAAGGGGTGAGTACCAAAGAGGGCTTTGTATGGGCCTTGTATCAGCTTGGCAGTCGGGATGTGGTCCTTTACCAAATAGACAAAAATCTGAATATTGACATCGACATTTAACTTATTTGGGCTGAATCTGTTACACAATCACATACACATACATTCACATCATGTTCCAACAGGCCATTGGTCCATGACACAGGCAGGCTGAAAGCAAATACAACATAAAAAAAGTTATGTTAATAAAAAAAAATATATCCTGACAGTAGAGTGTTCAGATCACTTTCTCATTTTACAGCTAAACAGTAACTACAAGATGTTTCTGAAAACATTTAAGGAGAGAAACAGGCATTACAGTAACAGAATATTGATTAATATTTAAAAGTCTTGCCTAGTTTGACCATTTCATCAGAGTTCACAAGTGATTGACAGCTGTTTCCACTGAATGAACAGCCAATAGGATCTCTCTCTCTCTCTCTCTCTCTCTCTCTCTCTCTCTCTCTCTCTCTCTCTCTCTCTCTCTCTCTCTCTCTCTCTCTCTCTCTCTCTCTCTCTCTCTCTCTCTCTCTCTCTCTCTCTCTCTCTCTCTCTCTCTCTCTCTCTCTCTCTGAAATGACCCGTGATTGGTCAAAGTCTCCTGTCATGCATTTATAAACAGTCATGTGGAGGTGCAGAAGTCTAGTTTTCTCTCAGAACACAATATAACAATATGCTGAAAGGTTATGGGATTTTTGCCCAGTGATGCCAAAAATATTCTGCCTAATGCCACATTAAAGCTTTGGTGATGATTCCCACCAGTACAGCTACACTGACATGAACTAATGTGGCAAAAAATGGTATCAGTACCAAAAAAACAACTTGGTCTTGTGGTCTTTCTAGTTACTGCTGCGAGCAGCCCTCCCCCAGCAGAAATAAACCACTCGCAATGCCAGTGAGGCACAGGGTGGGCTTTTTTTTTTTTTTTTTTTCACCCAGAGTGGATCAGGCCTGCATTGTGTTGAAAACCTTTATATTTTTGGCTTACATACTGCATCAAGCATACTTTTGTTTATTTATGTTTAGCAATAGCTGTGTAAATGCATGATATTATATTGTCTAAATTAGTACTTTAACAACAAAAATATATCGTATATGAAAGTTTTATCACAACTTGGTAAAACTAAAGACCCTTGCCGATTTCTGAATGAGATTATTCTACCTTTCAGGCAGCCACTTATATCTAATTAGTTTACTTGAGTGATGTTCTGATGGACCATCCAATGACTCACCACTTGAACATAGAGGAGGGGTTTGTGTGCTCCAGTGACCCTGGGAGCTGTGTTGTCACAGGCATTAGATCTTGGTAGGTTCTCCCAAGGCAAAATGGTCCTAGGGGAGGGGCGAGACCAAAAGTGATTAACAGACCTTGATGATATGGACCCAACGCACCTGTGTAACCTTGCTTGGAATAGGGAAACCATGGCCCCGTCCTGGAGCCACATCTGTGAGGGGAGCCCGCTGTCGAGGGTCTGGTGATCGGGCCTTGGCCCATGGCACCCAGCTGGGAAACAGCCCAAAACAAAACTGCCTCCAGCTTGTCCAAAACCGTCCACTCACATTACTCTCATTTTAGCATCAGATGCATAAAGAAAACGATGCAGCGTTGGAGACAGGCTCCTGTGCAAAAGTTGCTCAGTGACACATGAAGCAAATGTAACCCCAGTCCCATGAAGCTAGTTAATTAAGGGGGTGTTATAGTGCAATAGGATGGGGCCTGAGTCTGACTATAGGTGGCGCTTACCTGTGACACTGGTTAATACTGTAATGTAAAATGACTGGGCGGTGCCTCCAGTAATTTATCTGATGTAACCAAATGTATAGTTACTATCTCTGTATACAAAATGAATGATCAAATGACTCTTCTTATAATTACCACACCAAATTTAGTATAATGAACATAGCACATTTATTGAACTACAATTTAGTAATCTCTTAAGCATTAAACTGGTTCACTGTTGACTTTTAAATTAATTACAATTCAAAACTCTCACCTGATACTGACCACAAGGCTCTCACAGTGAAAACAGTATGGTATTGTACAACATGAATAAAGGAAAAACCCAAATGTCCTTAGCCCACACTCACGCACACATTCACACAGGGCTTAATACAAAACTACCCCGTTGTAGGCCCAGTCGATGCTTGTGAGCGGTGGGGCCAGAAACCAGACGGCCAGTTCACTGGGCTTAACCAACATAAAAAAAGGCACGTGCAAAGACTTAGTTCTGTACTTACAGCTCCAGCGGACAGTCAGTAATGCAGACGAGCAGAATAACAAGCGATGCAGATACAGTGTCACAGAATGGAAGTGTGCAGACCTGTTTCAAGAACAAACTCAGCCCAGCAGTTAGAAGACTCTCTCCAGTGGTCCAGGTCTTTCCCGGTCCTCCACAAAGTCTCTCACAAACAAACGTCGCGGCTTCAGGCGGAGTGTAGCCACGTAGCTCCGTGCAGCAGTTACCGTAAAAGTCTCTCTGCAGCGGTCCAGGTCTTTCCCGGTCCTCCTTAGACTTTCGGCGGCCACACTACACTCGACAACATGACGGTTAGACTACAGGACGACTCTCCGTCGGTCCTGGAAGTTTAAAGAGTTAAAGTCGGGTTTTCGTTGCGCTGGTCCAGTTTGGATGCGACACCGTCTCTCCCGCTGCCAACTCCCGTTACCTGTCTCTCTCCCTTCACTAAGCCCCTCCTCCCTCAAGAAGGTGAGATTCTGATTAGCTAAAAAATGCACACAAGCCAATCAGGGAGGAGAGACCGAGTGATTGACTTCCCAGGCTGTTATCAAGCGTACATGCCCCATACACACAACGTGGTCTGCGCACCAAACAAACTATGATGGTCACCAAGCCATCCTGTACCCCTGACTGGTTTCAACATTTGTAACATATTTATACATTAACTTCTGCCCTTTTTAACAGTTTTAATTATTCGAATTCGAATTATTATATAAGAAGTAGAAATAAAAAGCAAAAAATGAAATTCATACAACACATTTTAAAACCCTCATAGAAACAAATGAAATGCAATGGCTTCATATAAATGAATGAAATATTAGCCACAGGGCTACACAAAAAAAGCTTGACTTCTGAGATTAAAATTACCCAGATCTTCCAACAATCTTCTGCATCCCATGTAGCAGGCATTTTTGCATTAATCGTGTGATCCTCTGTTCTAGATGAAAAAGAGAAGTTTGAGCCAACAGTTTTTCGAGACGCAATTGTTGGGGGCCTCAGTGAAGCAGGTGGTGACCTGGATGCTGTTGCCAAGTTTCTAGATGTCACAGGGTCACGACTGGACTACAGACGCTATGCTGAGACTCTGTTTGACATCCTCATCACAGGAAGCATGCTTGGTGAGTTGTCATATATGTATACAGCTGAGGTATTCACTAGTGGCTTTAGATGCATGTACTTCTTCATTGCCATTTGAACAACAATTACAGTGAAACACTTAAATTCTTAGCAAATTAAAATCCAGCTTAAATCATTAATGCTGCAGGCAGCGAACGAACAGGCCCTTGCACCTTCTCACACATTGGGGACTACTGATGGGATGTTGATTGATGCAGCCAGGCATAATGAAACAAAAACTCTGCTGTGCAATGAAGCCTGCAACAAGAGCCTGTGACTAACCCTTCATGGGTTCTGAAAAAGGGTGGGCTAAAGTGTAGGGAATGGGGAACATTGTCACGAATGAAAGAGGATCTCCCTGATGAGTCCAATGTGTGAGATGCCTCTCACAGGAGTCTATGACAACAGTTCACGCGTTATGGAAGGGGGCGTGGCTAAAGCAGGCGAGGGTAACCAAAAATGAAACAGAAACTCTACTGAGTGCCATGTCACCTCTAACAAGAGTCCACAACAAACAGTTCATGAGTTATGAAAAGGGATGGGGTTAACTTATAGGGGTGGGATTATGAGCCTATATTGGCATGTAAATGACGTCAAGCCTGGACCATCATCTTCGCTGAGAAATTTGGGGCAGATTGGATTATGTACATTGGAGTTATAACAACTTGTTGATGTTCATGGTTAATGGCACAAAATACCCGCCACACCACAACAAGGTTGTTCCATAAAAACTCAGGATTTTAATAACTTTCCATCAATAAGGTCTTTAGCTAGTCCTGACCAAATTTCAAAAAGTCGATTCAATTAAATCTGTGGACAAATTTATTAGACATAGCCCATAAAATGCTTAAAATGGGTGAAAGTGGCACATTGAATTCAAAATGGCTGACTTTGACGTGCCAGATTTCATACATGTAGGTTAAGGGTGTCAAACTCACTTTAGTTCATGGGCTCACATTCAGCTCAATTTGATCTCAAGTGGGCTGAACTGCATAACACCTGCAGAACAGCCAGATATGTTGATCTCTTGGCTATGACTAAAAACAGACAATTAATTTAACTTCTGTAATTTGTCCTTGTAACATCTTGTATTTCCAGCGATGATGACTCTAGGCTACAGATTATACTCTATTGCTTGAGCATTTAAAGGTGCTGCGAACACACCAAGCACACTGGCTTTCAAATTGCCTCAATGAAAAAATACTTAGGGTACAGCAGTCCTGAGCAATGGAGTGTGGAAAAGAGGTGAAGAAGCGAGTACTGGCAGGCTGGAACGGGTGGAGAAAAGTGTCAGGTGTGATGTGTGATAGAAGAGTTTCAGCTAAAATGAAAGGAAAAATGTACAAAACTGTGGTGAGACCAGCAATGCTGTTTGGTCTAGAGACAGTGTCACTGAGGAAAAGACAGGAGGCAGAGCTGGAGGTAGCAGAGATGAAGATGCTGAGCTTCTCTTTGGGAGGGACCAGGATGGATCAGATCAGGAAGGGAGTCCATCAGAAGGACAGTACATGTTAGAGGTTTTGGAGATAAAGTCAGAGAGGCCAGACTGAGATGGTTTGGACATGTCCAGAGGAGAGATAGTGAATATATTGGTAGAAGGATGCTGAGTTTTGAACTGCCAGGCAGGAGGCCTAGAGGAAGACCAGAGAGGAGGTTTATGGATGTAGTGAAAGAGGACATGAAGGTAGTTGGTGTGAGAGAAGAAAATACAGGAGACAGGGTTAGATGGAGGCAACTGATTCGCTGTGGTGACCCCTGAAGGGAAAAGCCGAAAGGAGAAGAAGAAGAATAATACTGCTGCAATGTGTACAGTTATGACCAGGTAGCAATAACTATAATGAATATAAATCCTGAAAGCAGGTTGTAAGACACCAGATAAGTAATCAGGTGGAGCCAGTGCAGAAGAATATGTATGTAGAGTATCAGTAATTATAATAGTATGGCAGTAGTATAACGTGTAAAGTGACATCCATGTATCACAATATGTATAAAATGGCTTAGTGACGACCTTGAGAGCTCAAGATTTCACCATTCATACCAACTATCTTATGTTACCTTGTCAGAAAGAGCACTAACTAACGCTCCAAAGGACAAAATTTTGGCGAGGGAAGAACTGTCATGGCAACTTTCACAGGGGTTCTATGGGTACCCACAAGTATCCCCTTTACAGACACACTCATTTTATGATAATCACATGCAGATTTTTTGCATACAGTATAAATATGTTCTTTTCCCCTATTCTAAAAATAATTTCTGCTTACTGGGGTCCCTAAACAGTCTTGGATTCCATAAACTGAGTATCACTGTAAAGCTGAGACTCTGGTGGATCCAATGAGACAATGAGTGTGATGATGTTAGTCCCCATAGGAGCCATTTCATTATAGTGTGACCATTTTTTGAAACAACCTCACTGTATAAAATGACCTGTGGTGACATCTAGGATAATCACAGCCTCATGAAACTGTACAGTCAGAAACTAGAGACCTAGAGCATTCAGAGGATGATGGCTTTCCTAGCTAGATTGACAATAAGGGAGTTTCTGAGCAGTTTACACAACACAAGTGCTCACCAACCAATTGCCAAAAACTGGATTTCATACAGAAATCTCCAAATATCAAAAGTTTTTGATTCCATTTTATCAGTTCTCAAATGGTATCAGCCCAAAAATAGCTGCAACAGCTTGTGAGACATCAGTGAGCATAGTAATGGATATACTGTACTTCTATCATAATGTTCTAAACTTGTATACACTTTCACAATTTATTTACTGT
>CAMQGK010000225.1:0-170000 GCA_947000775.1 Pterois miles | reverse complement strand
TTTGCGCTACATACACTCATTCACACACACACTCATACACTGCTCCAAGCTGCTCATCGGGATCTAAATTAATCATTCACACACTCACACCAATGGCAGCTTTCTGGAATAATTTGGGGTTCAGTATCTTGCCCACGGACACTTCAACATGCAGACTGGAGGAGCAAGGGATCAAACCGCAGATCTTCCAATTAGTGGACACCCTCCTAGGCCACAGCTGCCCCTTTAACATCTGCATTCAATGGGCTCACTGGCCTGATCTGTTATAAGGTGACACAAAATGGTGGGCCCAAAAGCAGATCTGCTTTTGGGCCCACCATTTTGAGCATGTAGTCAGAATTTGGTTCAAAAGTAAAAGAGGTTTATTTATAAATCAAAGGTTGAATCCAAATCAGAATCTCTTTATTGTCATTGCACCAGTGCAACGAAATTGAAGTAGCAGCTTTCACAGATCAAGTATAAAAATAACAAAATAATAAAAACAACAAATATAAGTGATAAATATAAATATAATACAAATATAATAGCATTACACTGTACTAAAAATATAAAGATATGCTACACAGGAATATTGCACAGAGAGGATGTATATTGTGAATGTTCAAGTGTTATGGAATTGGGTGGAGTTCAGTGCGATGACAGCTCTGGGTAGAAGCTGCTTTCAGTCTGTTTGTTTTTGCTTTGATGGTCCTGAAACACCTCCCTGAGGGCAACAGTTCAAAGAGGTGGTGACCATGGTGGGATGGATCTCTAAGGATTCTGTGGGCTCTCCTGAGGCAACGTATATTGTAGATGTCCTCAAGAGATGGAAGAGGGCAGCCGATGATCTATTGCGCAATGTTGATGACCCTCTGCGGGGCCTTCCTTTCTGCAGCTGTAGAACCACAGCATGATGCCGTAGCTCAGCACTGACTTCACAGTGCAGCGGTAGAAGGACATCAACAGGTTCTCTTTTGGGTTGTTCTTCCTGAGTATTCTCAGGAAATACAGTCTCTGTTGTGTCTTTTCCAGCAGAGCTGTGGCGTTTGCTGTCCAGGACAGATCCTCTTGTATGTTAGTGCCCAGGAATCTGAAGTCTGAGACCATCTCCACTCTGTCACCATTCATGACAATAGGCTGAATGTCCGGTTTCCTCCTCCTGAAATCGACTATCAGCTCTTTTGTCTTGGAGGTGTTGAGAATGAGATTGTTCATGGCGCACCATGCTGTCAGCCTTTCCACCTCCCCCCTATATACTGTCTCATCTCCACCTGAGATAAGTCCTGCTACCGTCATATCGTCTGCAAACTTAGTGATGGCGTTGCTCGGGTAGTTGGGGGTGCAGACATGGGTATCAAGGGTGTAAAGAAGGGGGCTCAGCATGCAGCCCTGCGGGTTGACCGTGCTGATGCTGAGAGCTGAGGAGAGATGGGGTCCTACTCTCACCCTCTGGGAGCGGTCTGTCAGGTAGTTGTAAATCCAGTTGCTTGTGTGCTGTGAGAAACCTAAGTCCAGTAATTTGGTGACCAGTCTACTTGGTATGATAGTATTAAAGGCAGAGCTAAAGTCTATGAAGAGCAGCCTGGCGTAGCTCCCTTTCTGTTCCACGTTTGCGAGTGAGGTGTGTTGAGCTGTGGGAATGGCATCTTCTGTAGACCTGTTTGCCCTGTATGTGAACTGGTGTGGATCAAATGTGGGTGGCAGGCTTGTTGTGATGTGACTTCTAACAAGTTTCTCAAAACACTTCATAATTATGGGTGTAAGTTCCACTGGCCTGAAGTCACTGGAGGTGCTGGCGTTGGTCTTTTTTGGTAGAGGAATGATTGTGGAGAGTTTCAGGCAGGGTGGGATTAAGCACTAGGATAGGGACTGGTTGAATATGCCAGTGAACACATCAGCCAGTTGGTCAGCACAGTCCCTCAGCACCCTCCCAGTCACACCGTCTGGTCCTGCAGCTTTTCTGGGATTCACTGCCCACAGAATGTGTCTCACCTCCTGTGCCTGCACTGTGAGGATGTGGCTGCTGGGGGCTGGTGAGTGAAGCCTTAATGCCACTATTGTCCCATACTCAAAATGGGAAAAGAAGTGGTTAAGCTCCTCGGCCAGTGAGACATCACCGTTGGCTGCAGTTAGGTTGTTGGACCTGTAGCTGGTGATGTTTCGGACCCCTTGCAACACTTGCCTTATGTTGTTGCTGCTGAAGTGGTCCTTAATCCTCCTCTTGTATGCTGTCTAGGCTTCCCTGATGCCTCTCCACTGGTCGGCTCTCGCAGCCCTGTACCGGGATACATCCCCAGACCTGAAGGCGCTGTTCCTCTCTTTTAGCAGCACTTTGACCTCTTTTGTCATCCACAGCTTCTGGGTACGGTACACCCGTATTTGCCTGTTCACTGTGACAGTGTCAGCACAGTGACTGATGCAGCGCAGCACAGCACAGTTGAGGTGGACACTTCTAGGTCCTGATGTTTGAAAATGTCCCATATGGTATCATCAAAACAGTCCTGCAGCTGCTGAGAGGCACCATCAGGCCAAGTTTTAACAGACCTTGTTGTTGGGGGATTGGCGGAGGTGAAACTGGCTGGGGAAACAGAGCAAGCTCTACTGACTCCTGGTGAATTTCTCCCAGCGTGGTCTTATATTTGAAGACGGAGGCAGAGACGGCAATGACTGAACATTGTTGCAGGTAGATGAGTGGCAGGAAGGGAATGGAGATGGCAGGAAGGCGGCAGGCTTGAGTACAGATGGAAAAGGCAGGAAAGCAAACCACAACTGGTGACGGAACGATCTGGCCATGAGTGGAAGGTGAGACCCAGTATATACAGTATACTGCTGGATTGAATCATTGTGATTAGTGTCAGCTGCAGCAGCCCCAGGGAGGAAACAGGGAACCATGCCCACCTGCACGAGACATAACCAAACAAGGAGACAGACATGGGAAGACAAGACAGGAAACAAAAGGGCAGAGAGAACACTGGGAAAAACTGGACCAAAATCCAGGATGTAACATGATCAGGTTAATATCATATAGACAACTAAGTGATATTTGGCTAACTAAATCACTGTCCATTTTGTGATTGCAGGTTTTCAATAAGCTCATCAGAAGATACAAATATCTGGAGAAGGCCTTTGAGGAGGAAATCAAAAAGGTAAATCCTTCATAATATATGTGGTAATAAATGACATAGTTACGTCTAAAATAATTCTTTATTCTCTATGTAGTCCACTATTTAGTCTGTCTGTCTATTATTACACTTTGTTGTAGACTACTCCAAAACTACTGGAACAGTGAGGCCAATTGTTTTATTTCTGCTGAACCCTGAAAACATTTGGGTTTGACATCAACAGATGAATACGAGACCAAAGATCAGTATTTTAGCTTCTATATACAGGTATTTACATCTAGATCTGTTACACAACTTAGAAGATAGCACTGTTTGTAACAGAACACCACATTTTAGGTGAGCAAAAGTATAGGAACAGACAGACTTAAAATATATTAAAGTGAATAATATTTAAGTGCAAATTCTTTGCTTGTGTGGCGGCAAGCGCGGTAGGAGTAGAATGTACTGTGGTAATTGTAAACCAAACTATGTAACCGACAACGCCACCTGGGGACTTGTACCCCAGGAAGTACTAATGTCTTTGAAATTCAGAGACAATTAGGACACACAGGTAAGTCACTGAGGAGGCAGAGACGTGATTTTAAAAAGGTAGAACAATTTATTATAATAATAGAAAACAAATTACTGGGGCTGTCGCTGTAATGATAAAGAGAAGGATTAAAACAGAATACTCAAGATAATGAAACAATTAAAACATGTTTATTTTATAATAATTTAAAATATCCAAATACGAAAGTTAGCTAAAAATGACTAAAACACAACCAGCCCAATCTAACATAAAGTTAAACTAAACAAAACTAAGCTGAGACCACTTGATGGAGGCAGACTACACTAAGGAAGGTGCAGGGGTGCCACCACTTTCTCACCCTTTGTGCCACACAGCAAATCACAGCAATCCTCACTGCAAAACTATAGTGTAGACTATTTGTGTCCCAGTGCCCTTACTCACATGTAATGGGTGCAGGCACCTCACCACGGGTAACTAGCCTCTCAACCATGTAGCTCTCAGCTTCTAAAAGAAAACTAAAGAATTAAACATCCAAACAAAGCATAAGGAACCCAGTTGGCAAGGAAAGTAAATAACTTAGCTAATAAACCAAAGCACAAACAATCAAAGGCCACAATTGTAAGACTACAAAAGTAAACTAAACAAAAGACACAGAGGAAAAACAGGAGACACGGGAGGCAAAACAGCAGCCATGTATCTCTGGGTTAGCCTAAAATGAAACATAATAATTAGAAAGTAAAATACTTAATTTAAAATGTCCCTCCCTGACCAACCTACTCACCAACAATTTAAAAACATGAGGCTTACAAGGAGCTACAATTCAAACTATGTTTTCTCCTACCTCATGCAGCAGCAGCAGCAACTCCACCACCATGTCAGGTCAAAGCAAAGAGAACCTAACAGGCTCCAGGTGCCCATTTGTAGCTGGCCTGATTACTGTGCTGGTGGAGGAGGAGCCATTAGAGGAGGTGCGTTCAAGAGCTGCAAATGCAACTCAGAGCAAAAATTTAAACCTTACTACATTAAAACCCAAAACTGAAACTGAGTAGATATTCAGTGCTATTTATTGTTTGAATAATCAATGTAATAGGACACACCTGGGCAACAAAAACACCTGTCAGTCACATGTTCCAGTAATTTTACTCATTTGAAAAATGGGTTCAAACAAACAGTGCTATCTTCTAAATTGTGTAACAGATCTAGATGTAAATACCTGGAAATAGAAGCTGAAATACTTATCTCTGGTCTCACATTCATCTGTTCATGTCAAACCCAAATGTTTTCAGTGTTCAGCAGAAATAAAGAAGCTGACCTCAATGTTCCAGTAGTTTTGGAGAGAACTCTATATCGTAGATTATCCTGCAATGCAATTTAAAAACCACTAAACAAGTGTTGATTACTAACCAAGCCCCAAGTACTATTGTAATAAACTGAAGAATGTTCACGGTGATTGGCTATGAGTAAAACAGTCATTTTTTATAGATCTGGGCATGAAAAGGAATTGCAGGTATCATTTGACTGGAGGATTTTCGATTCTACTTGGTACTGGGTTGTTTTTGTCTAGCACTAGTGACAAGGGACAGCCCTGATGCAGGACAACACCCATTGGAAATGTGTTTGACTATGGCTTGTAGCAACAACCCTGGTAACCCGAATTTCCCTCCGGGGATTAATAAATGTTTATCTTATCTTATCTTATCCCACATTCCTGCAGTACCCCCAAGTACACCTCCAAGTCCACAAAATATATGTAGACTGGATAGGCAAACTCCCATGACCACCCCAAAAGCCACTGGATCCACTGTTCCACAGCCAAGGATTATCGAACCTCAGATCTTCCTGGATCTGATAATTGGAGAACACCCTCCAGTCCTCCTTTTAAAACATAGGAACCTCCACCTTGGTCTGCCACTCCACAAACACTGTCCCTGACCGCCACATTGCACTGAAGAGGCATGTCAGCCAAGACAGCCTAAAAATGTCCAGAGACTTCAGCACCTCAGGACAAATCTCATCTACCTCTGGCACCTTGCTGCCGAGGAGCTTTTTGACCTCTGCCAGGAATATAGATGTCTATCTGTCTATCTGTCTGGGGGCGGCAGTAGCTCAGTCTGTAGGGAGTTGGCTTGGGAACCGGAGGGTCACCAGTTCAAGTCCCGCCATGGACCAAGAACTGAGTGTGAACTGGTAGCTGGAGAGGTGCCCGTTTACCTCTTGGGCACTGCCGAGGTGACCCTGAGCAAGGCACCAAACCCCCAACTGCTCGGGGTGCTTGTCAGGAGCAGCCCCCTCACTCTGACATCTCTCCATTGTTGCATGTTTGTGCATGTGTGTGTTCGGGTCTGCATGTACCGTGTATAAGTTAACAACAGAGTGAAAAAATTGAATTTCCCCTCGTGGGACTAATAAAGGACTATCTTCTTCTTCTTCTTCTTCTATCTACCCCGAGTCTTCAAACTCTACTTCCTCCATGGAGGATGTGTTGGTTAGGTTCAGGAGTTTGAGGTTCAGAGTTGCTCTTTCCATCATTTGACAATATCTCCAGTCTGGGTCCACAACTGTCCTCCCCTGCTGAACACAACCTGAGCCAAGCCCTGTTTTCCCCTTCTAAGTGGTCTAAAGCTTTTCCAGGCCATTCGGTAACTGGCTGCTGTTTCTGAAGACGCTAAGGCCAAGTTTGACAGCCTCCTTCACCACAGGTGTCGACTTTGGGGTTCTTAGGTTGCCACCATGACAGGCACCAAAACCTTGCGACCACAACTCTTAACAGCTTAGTTAAGAAACTTAACTAATCACTGATTTCTAATACATGTTCTAAGTCAGTTGTTTATTAGTCTTGGAAGGGGCAAAAAGCATAAAGGAATGCTTTTGTTCTAATGCGGTTAATTTGCATATGTACAATTTTGTGCTGCATTGCTGCAGTCATAACATCAGACTGTGACTGTTCTCATGATGGGCTTTCTGTTGTGGTGTAGCTGCTGCTCTTCCTAAAGGCCTTCAGTGAGTCAGAACAGACCAAGCTAGCCATGCTGACAGGCATCCTGCTGGCCAACAGCACACTACCACCTCCCATCATTACCAGCCTCTACACTGATAGTGTCGTCAAAGATGGTGAGAGGATACAACTCTGCTCTATTCTAAAGTTATTACTATAGATTACTGCCTATTGTCAGAGAGAATTTGTCTATAAATGTAAGCAAATGTGTCACTTGTTAGGGAAGCTCTTTGGGTTTGATCTGTGCTCAGCACTGAAGTTCACAAGGGTTTTATAAAATTAAACTAATAATGAGGTAGGAGGATCCATCCATCGTCAACCGCTTATCCCGTTAGGGGTCGCGGGGGGGCTGGAGCAGATCCCAGCTGGAATAGGGCAAAGGCGGGGTTCACCCTGGACAGTTGTCCATCGCAGGGCACATATAGAGGTAGGAGGATACAGGACAAAAAGGAAAATGTGACATAAATTCTCAGATTGTGACTGAGGCCTAAATATACCTAATCTGCAAAGAGAACCAAAGGATTATGTATGTTACAAACAGGTCTTTGTTTTAGTTTATCTGCTGTCTTGAGGCCAGTGTAATGTTATTTTCCACAGCACAAATTCCATCAATACAGCAACAGACCCCCACCACACTCACCAATCTGCTGCTCTCATGTTCTCCGAAGAATACTATTTTCGTTCTCTAAATTATTTCTATATTATTATTTAACTTTCTGTTCTACTTTGCAGTTGTTCATTTTCAAGCCCTGTTAAGCTACTGCCAATTAAAGTCAACGAGTCCTGCAGAAACATTTCATGTTACATGTTGCTCCGTTGAAAAAATCAGTTCCTTTCCTGGTAGGCTTTTATTGTGAAACATCTGCCAGAACTGTTGGAAAAGTGGAAGTAAATGAAATATAATGAATAAAAATCAGCGTAAAGCCAATAAGGACTATTCACTTTTTAACTTGCTTCATAAATATATTAAGATGTGTCTTTGATTTGATATTGATTAAGATGTTTTAAGATGTGAAATTGGGCCGAAGTAAGGGCATCAAGGAGTATTATGTAGTAGTATCATGTCAAATGACATTTCTTTCTGAACTGACTTCTTTGCATTGAACATCATTTTTCAGGGATCTCCGCATCCTTTGCTGTGATAATGTTCAAAGCATGGATTGCAGAGAAAGATGCCAATTCATTAACCTCATCTTTGAGGAAGGCAAACCTGGATAAAAGACTTCTGGTAAGAAAAAAAGCAGGGATCAACTGGAGGTTTACCACATTTCATCTGTTATCATCAGAGAGTAATGTACTGGTCCCTTATCAGTGGGAATGAATGCAAAGTATTAATATCAGGAGAGTTTCCACTGTGATTGTGTTTACCTGTCAACCCATAGCATACACCCACTGAACATTATTAAACCACAATGGTGCAACTGGCCTCTAATTACTGAGTTGTTGCATTTTTCTTTGGGCATTCTACTCAGTGGTTATGTTGAACAGTTTTAAACCGAGAATTGTCAGTCCATCGTATGCTCAGCTGATAATTCAATAGTTCTAACCCTAGTGATCTAGCATCTTGTTTTACCTTGTTTTCAGATTACTACAGATAACTTCAGATAACTACAATGGGTTTGTTCATGTGCCAGTTCATTTTTAGAAGACCACAAATACAAATGGTTCACAAGCACAAACTTCATGGTCAATATTATTGCTAATATTATATTACATAATAACATTCTTTCTAAATAACTGTGATGTAGTTTATTGCACATAATTCACTTTTGGATTAAGAGTGTAATTATTAGTTGATATGTGTGTAAGTAGATAATAATGTGTGTATCGGCCCCATGATTTGGATCTGCTCCAAAACTGAATAGGTTCATCCTTGATACCCTTGCTACACCCTTCCACATAGATTCATAAAAGGAGGGCCAGTAGTTCTTTTGTAATCCTGCTGATAAACAGACAAACAAACCCAACTGAACACATCACCTCCTTTGGTGGAGATATTTTTCCGTTCACATTCAGCTGTTGCTCTTCCTGCCCTTTCAGTTGTCAGTCTAGTTGAACCATTGTTTTTGTTGCATTTGTTTTCCAGGTACAAACCCTTCATACAAAATAACATGTCTTTATAAAGGGGACTTTCTACAACCAAAAAGTAATAAAGAGCATTCAAACATACAAAGTCCTCTCAGACATCTGACTGGACCCAGTCAAGTTTTGTGGCAGGAGAATCTGAACTCTTGATATGGGAATGTAATTAAAGTCAACAGACAGTGTACCGAAAAGCCCACGTTTGATCTCTCAGTAGATACGCTCTAATGTTTTATCATCTCTAAAGCAATGTATTGTGTTTTGTTCTTTTATTTTCCACCTATGTTGTCTTCAGGAGCTGTTTCCTGCTAATAAGCAAAATGTGGAGCATTTCTCTAAGTACTTCAATGAAGCCGGACTCAAAGAGCTGTCTGACTTCCTGCGTGTGCAGCAGAGTCTGGGAACCCGCAAAGAGCTGCAGAAAGAACTGCAGGAGCGCCTGTCCCAGCAGTGCCCGATCAGAGAGGTAGTGGGGTTCTGCCAGTGTAGGGATCATACTGTCAGTGCTGTCAGTGTGATCAGATTTGGGGCCAGTCCTTACTGTATGTGCATGTGTGTTCAGATGGTGGTGTATGTGAAGGAGGAGATGAAGAGGAACAAGCTGCAGGAGCAGGCTGTGATCGGCTTGTTGTGGATGTGCCTGATGAACGCCGTGGAGTGGAACAAGAAGGAGGAGCTGGTCACAGAGCAGGCACTCAAACACCTCAAAGTAAGTCATACACAGCTGATCATGGCACAACACAGTTTACTAGCACAAAAAGGTTATTATTTATTGAACAGAAGAAATTCCCTCAATGTAAACTCATCCTTCATCTGTGTCAAACAGGATACGTTTAGGCACAGTTCTGCTGTGTGGGTCATTTTGACTGCATTTGAGGTCCAACACAAACACAGTAGTTACATGAAAAGGAGAAAAGTAGATTTGAAGTGTAGTCATTTGGGTCACAGTTACATGTTGCATAGCAGTAGTATTAACAGTAGTAATAACACAAGCTATTACGCTTGTACTACCATGAGGGCTGTTTTCATTGGTTGTTTCTCCAAACAACTGTATCATGATATAAAATTTGAAGATATGATGGTAAGATAGGAACATGTTCCATGATAGGAACAAATGTTATTATTATTTCATTATTTTATTATTATTATATTTATTGGTTTTAGTGTTGATAATTGAATCATCTTTATTGCTTGTGTTAGCACTGTGTTGATGTTTGCATCAGTCGCACTATTAGTGTTGGTTTATTTTTTAGATTTGATTCACTATGGGCTTCAATATTAAAGTTGGGATTAACATGAATATTGATATCACTAGCAATACTTTATGTCTAGGTAGGTATAGGAGGGTCAGATGTTCACTCTGTGTGTGTGTGTGTGTGTGTGTGTGTGTGTGTGTGTGTGTGTGTGTGTGTGTGTGTGTGTGTGTGTGTGTGTGTGTGTGTGTGTGTTCTCTGTCAGCACTATGCTCCTCTGCTGGCAGTGTTCAGCACTCAGGGTCAGTCTGAGCTGGTGCTGCTCCTGAAGATCCAGGAGTACTGCTACGACAACATCCACTTCATGAAGTCCTTCTCTAAGATAGTGATGCTCTTCTACAAAGGTCACTGTCTCACACATAAGCATCAGTCTGTATCTACATTGTTTCCTTTTGCATTATTTTCCAGTTGTTTGTTTCCAGATGTGTTGTCTTTAGTGTCCAAGTTTTAAGCTCCTTGTACTGAATTTTCTTCTCTCTTAACTCAGCTGATGTCCTGAGTGAGGAGGCCATCTTAAAGTGGTACAAAGATGCACACGGTGCCAAAGGGAAGAGTGTCTTCTTGGAGCAGATGAAGAAGTTTGTCGAGTGGCTCCAGAATGCTGAAGAAGGCAACAACCATATCATTGTCTTTATTTCATGTCCCCAGACTGTCACGAGTAATTGTTAGTACTGCACCCAAGCCTGGCCTCATGGAACATATTTGGTCATAAAGGAATTTCATTTGCATTGTTTTTATAGTAAATTGACAATAACTGTAAAATTATTTCTTTAATGCACTAAGGGGATTTAGAAAAGAAATATTTTACTGACTTTAAGAATTAAATGAGAAATATGAATTGGAATATATTTCATGACTACAAAACTGTATTTCTTCATTAACACAACATGCTGCTCTTTTTGTCTAAATAAATTAAATTAAATTAATTAAATTAAATAAAGTAAATTATATCTGTGAGGATATTTTGTTATGTGAAATGACTGAATCAGATGTCTGTATGCTATCTGCATGCATATAAACAATTTTAATTGTTGTAGGTATTTCAGAATTACTGTATGACTTAGTAGAAGATAATACATATATCATTATAACAGGACTCAAAAAGTATCCCCTAATTATATTCAGTTTTATCATTTTTTGGTCAGAAATAATGTCTAATAACTCATAAGTAGGATAAGTCAAAATTATGACTATATTATGAAGGCTTCAGTACCCATAGATTTTTGCTTTGAGTCAGTCATGTAATTGTCAGTATAACCAGCAGATGGAGCAGTCATGTTACATCTTCTGTTTTCCTGTCCACAGAGTCAGAGTCAGAGGGGGAGGAGGCCTAGTTCCTGTAGTCTGCATGTGGTCATGAACAGCCAGTAGCTAGTTAACATTGGTAGAGTCCATTTGGGCTGAAGAGGAGGCACTGCAACCACCACAACCACAGACCCCCCCATCCCCGCCCACCCCCACTCCTCTGGCAGGTCAATACCATAAGACAGCCCACAAGTCTCTGGACACTGGGCCAGGAGTCAGTCCCACAGATGGAGGCGGCCCTACTGGTGTCCATCCGCCTCTGTACAGACTCCATCTATGACACTGTCCAGGAACAGAAGCATGTCCTCTGCAGTAGATGTAACCTACATATGTGAGTTTTACAAAGCACAGCAGTGTATGTAACTTGGCAATGCTCCCATCTTTTTACGAATAAACTGGTTTTATATGTATGTATGCATCACACATTAATACAAGTCCATTCACAGAGTGTATTTGACAAGGACCTTTTCAGTTGTCATCCACATGGATTATGGTGATGTCAAAAGTAAATTTTGGAAAATATCATTTTGCTGGTTCATCAAAGACAGTCTTTCAAAGGTCATATTTGGTGTGTCTGTACTTTTGTTATGCAGAAGAGCACCAACATTTCAATTATTGCTAGGTCTGTCAATGTTAATGACGTTAACATAGATTTGATTAATGCCACTAATTTCTTTAAAGAATCTACACAACTCAAGGGGATCACAAGGAATCACATCATTCCTGTAATTGTGAGTCGAAAACAAAGTAAAATACCTTATTTATTATTTTATCAAAACCTTTCTCATGGTACACTTCTACGTACACACATATACAGTATACAGGATATGGCAACAAAAGAGGTGAATGAAGAGGAATCCCCTTTTGTTTCTTTGTGTTTTTATGAGAATGTTGAGCTTCAACATCAATTAGAAGAGTGCCTCTGGTTTCCACATTTTATCCTGTGGTCTGGTCTTGGTCTTGTCACTGTCTCGATACACTCAGTTTAGGTGGTCTTGACTATAACACGGCAGGTAAGTGCCCTGGTTCTCCATATACAGGTGTGCCCCAGGTTGTCTATGTGATAGTTACTTACTTGGTAATTTGATTCATTACAGATTTTTTTGGTAAAATGCTCAATGGGAGACTCATGGTCCCCTGTTAGGATGTTAGGATATACCTGACATTAAACTCTAGGATAATCAAAATTTGCAGCCACAACAAAGAAGAAGAAGATATTCCTTGTAAATTTCCCCACTGTGGGACTAATAAAGGAATATCTTATCTTATCTTTATTAGTCCCACAGTGGGGAAATTCAGTTTTACACTCATTGTTCACACAGTACATATACATGATATATACACAATGGAGAGATGTCAGAGTGAGGGGGCTGCTTCTGACAAGTGCCCAGAGCTTGGGCTCAACCCAGTTGGGGGTTTGGTGCCTTGCTCAGGGGCACCTTGGCAGTGCCCAAGAGGTAAACTGGCACATCTCCAGCAGTTGGTCTCGGTCAATGGGGGACTTGAACCGGCATCCTCCGCGTCCTAACCCAAGTCCTTACGGACTGAGCTACTGCCGCCCCTGTAGCCAAGTCATGAATAAGTGGGTCAATGCACCACCAGGATTCACATGTTTAGTTTGAAATGGTTCAAATGATGCAAACAGTATTTGGACTATGTGAGTGAAAAGACATCTAAACAACTGATTGTTTTGATCACTACAGTACTCAGCTGTTTTGGATCAGGACTTTCCAGTGACAGTTAATGAAGCAGTCTACCTCTGTGTTACAGTGCACCTTAATCAAAAGACCAGAATGAGACTGGAGTACTGGATTCAAATATAGCCAGTCTGTCAGAGTCTTCTTGGAGCACCATCTAATGGACCCTCAGCTTCAACTGTGGCGATTGCTGCTTAGGGGTCGGGAAGCAGAAACCGAAAAAATCATTATGATAAGAAACCTACTGTATGGTGTAACTGGGACATACAAGCACAAAAAAAATCAACAAAAACATGGACACGTCACAATACGTCAAAGTGAACACAACATAGTTTCTAAGTGTGTTCTCGATGGTAGGTATTTCCTGTCAGAGCGGTTCTGTTCTGTTCTGTCAGCACTGTGTCTGAGTGTAACCCAGAAACGATGTGTTGTCTTCAAGCCAACAGGGTCGCTGATGAATCATACATGAAGTGTGAGAGTAACATGAGCATGAGACAGGAGGACGCACATGCATCACCACACAGATCAGAGACCTCACAGTAGCCTACACTAACAAACTCCACCTGACTGACTGCAGGTCAGTGTAGAAGCAGCGTGGAGGGCCTTCCACACTGATTCTACTGATCCACAGTCTTCCTGGAAGATTTTTCAGAGGAAATAAAAGCACTTCCCTGTAGCCAATCAGCGGGCTGGATGCTCTTGAGTCCGTACCTCATTGAGTCACATGCCGAGCAGGCGTCAAGCTAACTTAGGTGACAACACTTTAAGTAAGTGTCTTCAAAATAAAAGCATAGATTTTCAGTTAATGTTAATTCACCAAAGACATTCAAAGACCCTACATGTATTGTAATATTAATGCCAGTAGTATTCAGCTACATCAATATATAGCTTCTCATGTTATCACCTCAGGAAGTTGTTGATAGTAAAGGCCACCATATTTCTGCCACCATGAGGAAAATAACATGGCTTTGGATCATTTTCCTGCTAAAATCTCATATTAAAGTTTGTTGTCACAACAACATACCCTTTTATCTTTTATGGTGACATATTTTATGTATTCAGATCACTTGATGTTCCATAATAACAAAACAACTTTCCTTTTTAAAGACACGTTATTATATCCCTCTGGAAATATTTATTTTATCTTATTGTGTTAACTTTCCATTTATTGTTCCTGAAAAGTATGTATCTATATAAAGAGCTTCTTTCAGGGATATTCCTTTGGGAATCATTAACCACTTATAAACTCAGTTAACTAGTTAACTAGTTTCCATGTGATTAACACCAGCTTAATTTTCCAGGAAACTTGTGGAAAATGATCATAAAATAATGGACCCCACATTGAAGGTCTAAATGCTATTTCAAAGCCATGCAGCCAGTAAAGAAGAAGAAGAAGAAGAAGATATTCCTTTATTAGTCCCACAGTGGGGAAATTCAGTTTTACACTCTGTTGTTCACACAGTACAAATACATGCGTCAATGGAGAGATGTCAGAGTGAGGGGGCTGCTCCTGACAAGCGCCCAGAGCAGTTGGGGGTTCGGTGCCTTGCTCAGGGGCACCTCGGCAGTGCCCAAGAGGTAAACTGGCCTCTCCAGCAACCAGTTGGTCTTGGTCCATGGGGGACTTGAACCGGCGTCCTCCGCTTCCTAACCCAAGTCCTTACGGACTGAGCTACTGCCGCCCCCAAGTCTGGTGGATAAATATTTATTTATTTATTTATTTATTTATTTATTTATTTATTTATTTATTTATTTATTTATTTATTATCTGTGGTCAAGCTTACGTTGAACTATACAATGGCAAATGGCGTGCATTTATTTTGAAGACTCGGTTTATAACTTCCTGTATAAACCGCTTGTATTGTTTGGATTTGACGCATCCAGCTCCGTTCTTTCCAGGTCCGACCTGCTGCCGAGCGACCGTTTATTCCTGCGGGGTTTTGTTTGCCTGGATTTGATCTCTGAAATATCTATTTTGCACTTGTATTTTGGTATTTTGTTTTAGTATTCTGTTCATTTATTGACCGAGATGGGCTGCGCTGGATTCACCTGTTCCAAACACTCCCTGTGCGCGCTCAACATCCTCTATGTAGTGAGTATCCACAGCAGAGTGGAGGCTGCCATATGGATCATTGTATCGCCGGTTTTATCAATAGACACACTGTCTTATCCATCCTGTAAATACAGTGAAGGGACCGTCCTGCTATATTTAACAAACTGATGACTTCAGACTCTGTTTAATCAATTATTTACTGTGACACCAGGATCAGATGCTCTTTGTATCATCAGTTAAAATGATTTTCCCGTTTTAAACAAGCAGCCTGGTTTATTTTATATATTTGCAAAGTTCAATTTAAGGCTTGAAATGTTATTTCCTTCCATCTCATTTTATGGCATTACAGAGGACATTGTGTCTTTGCTGATAGCGCTTATCATCGCTGCTTTCTCAACTTGACCAAGGTGTGTTGGACCCCTGCAGGTCTCAATAGGGTTTATTTCATAGTAGGATAATGGGCCTGGATATGAAACCTGGGGTCATTTTTAAGGGTCACTCCCTGATTTTAAACAAACTGAACCTATGGAAACAGTGTTGTGTGGAGATTTGACAAGGAAACAACTGATGATGTCATAATGATCTCATTCACATTTTCAATGTTGACCCTCCTTTTTTAATCTATCCATACCAACTTCATGACAGTGTAATACTAACGCAATACTAAACGCCATTTTACAGGATAAGTTTATATTTTTCCAAGTGTTTCTTAAAACAGTGGTCACATGCTTGAATGGAGGTATTGGTCACTAATTATTCCTCCTGCCCATACTGGCCATGAAGCGATCCCTTCTAAAAGCAGTTTCAGTGCAAGTGATGGGGGATCAAATCCACAATACTCCTTCAGTGTAAAATGTAATGTAAAGTTCAGTTGAAGCTAATGTGATGCTTTGACAGTTAGGCAGATTAAGTATGATGTATATGAAAGTTTCTCTTCTTAGTGCAAGCACTAAGAAGCACTAGTGCTTAGTGCTTCCTTGTGTTAGTGTCCCTCCGTTGCAGCTGAGCAGTTGTCTGGGGAAACACAAATGGGATTTTGTACTTTTGTGTAATGATTAGCTTTAAGTGCACTTGAAACTGTGTCAGCCTGAGGAAAGGTTTGTGCCACCCAGCTGTGTGGAGTACTCCAGCACATCTCAGGGTTGTCTCAGAATCACAAGGTCCTTGTGCTGCTTGGTTCCTGTACCTAAGAAGGCTCACCTAGCACCTCCAATGGCTACAGTCCGGTGCCACTAACTTCCCCTTTGATGAATTCCCTGGAAAGACTGGTCCTGTCACACCTGCAACCCTTGGTATAACCAGCGCTGGACCCCCTTCAGCTTGCTTACCAACCTAACGTGGGAGAGGAAGACACCATCATCTTCCTGCTCCAGGTAGCACTGTGAGTCATGTTCTTTGAATGCTCCTATGTGAAGCACAAAGTGTGGACCCAAAAGCACAACCACGGAGACAGGCAGGTTTAGTCAAAAAGGTCTTTACTAAGTAAAGCAGGTTCGGTACACGGGGGGTCAGTCAAAAATCAGGCAGACGAATCCAAGACGTTAGGCTGAGGCGTAATCGAAAAGACAGGCAGAATAATCAAAAGCACTAGGAGACAAACACAAAGGACGCGAGGACGCTTTCACTCTAAGTACAAAGACGAACTGGCACAGAAGGATGGGGAAACACAGCTTAAATACTAAAGAGGGGAGTGACTAATTATGGACAGGTGAACACAATCAGGGCTGGGGGACGATGATCAGACGCAGGAGAGGGAGTCGGGAATCTCATTCATTCAAAACGCGGAAGCACAGGAGGGCAGGAAGTGACGTGCTCTGAAACAAGAGGAAGAGTCAGACTACAAAATAAAACAGGAAATACATACGCAAACGAACAAAAACACACAAGTATACAAACTTAAGAATTGACTGACGTGACAGAACCCCCCTCCTAGGGACGGCACCAGAAGTCCCAAAAGGGTTGGGGTGACGCCGGTGGAAGTTGTGAATCAGTTCAGGGTCTACAATATCCTTAGTGGGTACCCAAGATCTCTCCTCCGGGCCATATCCCTCCCAGTCTACAAGATACTGGACCCCCCTTCCTCGACGGCGGGCAGCCAAGAGACGCTTGACTGTAAATACAGGGCCACCGTCGAGGAATCGGGGGGGTGGTGGGGGTCTGGAGGCTGGGACCAGGCTGCTCTCTTTAACAGGCTTGACGCGGCTGACATGGAATGTGGGGTGCACGCGCATAGATCTGGGGAGTTGTAATTTGATGGCCACCGGGTTAATGATTTTAGAAATGGGGAACGGGCCGACAAATTTAGGAGCGAGTTTACGAGACTCAACTCTTAGTGGGAGATCCTTGGTGGAGAGCCACACACGCTGACCTGAGCGATAGGAGGGGGCAGGTGTTCGGCGCCGATCGGAAGCCCTCTTCCACCTGTTGGTGCTTCGCAGCAACATTTGGCGAGCTCCCCTCCAAACCCGGTGGCAACGGCGGATGAGCGCGTGAGCGGAGGGAACAGTCACTTCTTTCTCCACCTCTGGGAAAAGGGGAGGCTGGTAACCGTAGCAACATTGGAATGGGGAGAGACCTGAAGAAGAGCAGGGCAGAGTGTTGTGAGCGTATTCGACCCAGATAAGATGTTTACTCCAGGTAGCCGGATTTTGAGAAACGAGGCATCTAAGCCCCGTTTCTAGCTCTTGATTTAAGCGCTCAGATTGTCCGTTAGACTGGGGGTGGTACCCGGAGGAGAGACTTACGGTAGCGCCAATCAGGGAGCAAAACTCCCGCCAGAATCGAGAGACAAACTGCGGACCCCGGTCAGACACCACGTCCCTGGGGAAACCATGGAGACGGAAAACGTTATGCAACAGAACCTCCGCCGTTTTCTTGGCGGAGGGCAGTTTAGACAGGGGAATAAAGTGGACCATCTTAGAAAACCGATCAACAACTGTTAGAATGCTGGTATTACCCTCTGATGGGGGGAGTCCAGTAACAAAATCAAGGGCGATGTCTGACCAGGGTCGGCTTGGCACGGGGAGAGGTTGAAGAAGACCCGGCGGAGCCTGATGTGACGACTTGCTCCTGGCACAGACAGGGCAAGCCGCCACATACTCCCCCACCTCCTTCTCGATGGAGGGCCACCAGAAACGCTGCCTGATGAAGGAGGCGGTTCTCCTGGTGCCCGGGTGACAGGTTAGTCGAGATGTGTGAGCCCAGTGAATGACCTGCGGACGGAGTGAGACTGGGACAAATAACCGGTTAGGTGGACACCCGCTGGGTGCGGGAGTGTCCTTTAAAGCCTCCTTAACCCGATGTTCAATGCTCCATGTGACGGCCCCGATTACGCACGAGGGGGGAACAATATAAGACGGTCGTCAGGGACTGGGTCTGGATCATGCAACCGGGACAGGGAGTCTGGTTTGAGGTTCTTGGAGCCTGGGCGGTATGACAACATGAAATTAAAGCGGTTGAAAAAGAGGGACCACCTGGCCTGACGGGAGTTCAACCGCTTGGCCGACCTATGTATTCTAAATTCTTATGGTCGGTCCAAACCACAAACGGTTGATCACTCCCCTCAAGCCAGTGGCGCCACTCCTCCAACGCGGCCTTAACCGCTAGTAATTCACGGTTGCCTATGTCGTAGTTTTGTTCCGCTGAAGATAACTTCCTGGACAGAAAAGCACAGGGGTGCAGTTTGTTATCTTCAGCGGAGCGCTGGGACAGAATGGCACCGATACCCGTATTGGAGGCGTCGACCTCCACCACAAACTGACGGTGCTGATCGGGTAGTGTCAGGATCGGGGCGGAAGAGAAACTCTCCTTCAACTTATTGAATGCCTTGTCTGCCTGGGGCGTCCACACAAACCTGGTCTGTGGGGATGTTAGTGCATGGAGGGGTGCCGCGACGCTACTAAAGTTGCGAATGAATCTCCGGTAAAAATTGGCGAACCCCAGGAATCGCTGTACCAGTCTGCGATTAGAGGGGGTTGGCCAATCAGCAACAGCGCTAACCTTAGCAGGGTCCATTTGGATCCGATCAGGACCCACAATGAAACCGAGAAAAGAGAGACTGGGGACGTGAAACTCGCATTTTTCTGCTTTAACATACAGCTGGTGCACCAAGAGACGCTGCAAAACGCGGCGGACGTGACGCTCATGGGTCTGCTGGTCTGGAGAAAAAATCAAAATATCATCGAGGTAGACAAAGACAAATTGATTTAACATATCTCGCAGAACATCGTTTACAAGGGCTTGAAAAACGGCAGGTGCATTTGTAAGGCCGAATGGCATGACCAAATATTCGTAGTGCCCGCTAGGAGTATTGAAGGCTGTTTTCCACTCGTCCCCCTCCCTCACGCCACCAGGTGGTACGCGTTTCTAAGGTCTAGTTTTGAGAAAACCCTGGCACCTTTTAACACCTCAAAACGAAGAAATGAGAGGGAGGGGGTACCTGTTCTTTACGGTTATTTCATTTAGCCCTCTGTAGTCAATGCAAGGTCGGAGGGATTTGTCCTTTTTCTCTACAAAGAAAAAGCCCGCTCCAGCAGGAGACGAGGATGGACGGATGATCCCCGCAGCCAGGGAGGACTCGATGTACTCATCCATGGCTCTCCGCTCAGGGGCGGAGAGAGAGTAGAGACGTCCTTTTGGAGGGGAAGTGCCAGGAAGAAGGTTGATGGCGCAGTCGTAGGGGCGGTGGCGAGGTAGTGAGGTGGCTCTTGCCTTATTGAAAACTTCACTGAGGTCATGATAGCAGGCCGGCACGCCGGACAGGTCTGTGTGTTCAGTGGAAGGCACAGGAGAGAGATGCTGGAGTGATGCTGTGATGCCCACCATCACCGCTGGAGGCGCAGGCTAGAGTCAGGAAGCTCCAGAGGTGAGACAGATGATGGAGAGGTTAGTGTACATTCCCCTCCCCACCCCAAAATGTTACCAGAAGCCCAGCAATATATGGTTGGTTCTTAATGAGCCAAGGCAAACCTAGAATCAAAGGGTGAAGAGGGGAATTAAACACATGGAAGCTCAATGTTTCAGTGTGATTACCGGCCATGATCAGTTTCACAGGTTGAGTGCGGTGAGTAACTCGACCCAGTGGACGCCCGTCCAATCGTTGGCCTCCAGCACCTCAGGCAGGGGAGTCTTCCGTAGGCCCAACGTGTTCACCAGTCTCCAGTCCATAAATTTTCATCGGCCCCGGAATCCACCAGGACCGGATAGTGCAGAGAGAGAGACGGTGAAACCAGATGAACCTGAGTCAAAGGGCGAGAGGAGTACTTGGAAGAAGATGTTTGGCTCACCAGTGCCCTCTCTCTCACTGCGAGCCCGATCTTTTACCGGACATGAAGACAGAAAGTGACCCAGCTGACCACAATAGATGCATCTCCCCTCTTGGAGACGTCGGTGTCGCTCCTCCGGGGTCAGCTTGGCTCGGGCCACCTGCATTGGCTCCTCTGGGGCACTAGGGGGAGATGAGATACCGCTCACCTCAGCAGGAGGAGGAGAACGCCAGGCCAGTCGGAGTCGAGCAGGTGGCCCCGTCGGTTCTGGAGGTTGAGGAGCCGCACCCCTGCGTCTCTCCTTCTCCCTTTCCCATAGGCGGTTGTCGATTCGGATCGCCAGAGCGATGACCGAATCGGGATCAGGTGGAAGGTCCAGGGGCGCCAACTGGTCCTTAACTGCGTCGGATAAACCATGAATGAAGGTGTCAAGGAGAGATGCGTCGTTCCACCCGCTATCGGCGGCCAGCGTGCGAAACTCTATGGCGTAGTCTGTCACTCTCCTTTTCCCCTGCCGCAGGCTGACCAGTGCTCTTGCCGCCTCCCGTCCCGGTGTGGTGTGGTCGAAAATTTTTTGCAGAGTCTCTGTGAAAAGTTTCAAAGAAGCACACACCGGCGAATTGCGCGCCCACTCCGCTGTAGCCCACGCCTCGGCTCTGCCTGATAGATGCGTAATCATGAAAGCAATCTTTGATCTCTCAGTGGGGAACTGAGCTGCCTGAAGTTCAAAATGTAAACTGCATTGAATCAAAAATGGACGGCAGTTAGCTGACTCGCCGGAAAAACGCTCAGGTTTAGCGAGGTGAGGAGAAGTGGGAAAAGCGGGTGGGAGCGGTGGCGCTGGAGTGGGAGGAGGCGGCGGCAACCGTTCTCCGGCTAAAGTGTCAATACGGCTCATTAGAGCTTGCATCTGGGCTCCGAGTTGAATTACCTGTTCGCCGACAGTATTACTAAACTTCTCCTGATTGTCCGTAAGAAGTTTAACGCTAGTGCTGACGGCGGACAGTTGTTCCTCGTGGTGGCGAATCCTCACTCCATGAGCATGGAGAGAGGACCGAACCTGGTCCGGGTTGGCTGGGTCCATATTTGGCCAGTTCGTACTGTGAAGCACAAAGTGTGGACCCAAAAGCACAACCACGGAGACAGGCAGGTTTAGTCAAAAAGGTCTTTACTAAGTAAAGCAGGTTCGGTACACGGGGGGTCAGTCAAAAATCAGGCAGACGAATCCAAGACGTTAGGCTGAGGCGTAATCGAAAAGACAGGCAGAATAATCAAAAGCACTAGGAGACAAACACAAAGGACGCGAGGACGCTTTCACTCTAAGTACAAAGACGAACTGGCACAGAAGGATGGGGAAACACAGCTTAAATACTAAAGAGGGGAGTGACTAATTATGGACAGGTGAACACAATCAGGGCTGGGGGACGATGATCAGACGCAGGAGAGGGAGTCGGGAATCTCATTCATTCAAAACGCGGAAGCACAGGAGGGCAGGAAGTGACGTGCTCTGAAACAAGAGGAAGAGTCAGACTACAAAATAAAACAGGAAATACATACGCAAACGAACAAAAACACACAAGTATACAAACTTAAGAATTGACTGACGTGACATCCTATGTGTTCAACACCATCTAGCCTGCGCTGCAGAGTTTTTGGTGAAACACGCCACCTATTTCCATCTAGAGGGTGGATGTGAAAACATCTGGTACATCTGGACACCAAGTTGGACTGGACTAAGAACACAGCGGCTGTGTACAAGTAGGTCCAGAGCTAACTGTACTTCCTTTGGAGGCTCTCTCAATGTGTGCAGTACCATGCTGGGAATGTTCCACCAGTCTGTGGTGGCCAGTGTTTTCTTTAATGTGGTGTGATGAGGCAGTAGCTGTGTTCCTGAGGTGGAGCTGGATTTTTTGAGAGTGGGGGATGCTGTCCTAACTGTGGAGCATCTGCCAATGACTCTTACCGTCTTCACAATGTACTGATACATATATATGATCAGTACATCTTTATCATTTAACCTCTTTATATTTGTGGCAGCATGTATACTAATGAAGTGCATGTTCAAAACCTGCCAATTCAGAACGGGCTGACTTCTCGGCCTGTGGTTTTGTCACTTGCAGCTTTTTCGAGAACCACTCATACAAACAACTTCACACTGGATACTGTACTTCCTTGGGTCCCGAGCAATACACTTGCCATGACATAGTTGTGTCACACAACCAGGCTAATCCCTGTCGGAAACACCAGTAAAATACACTTTGGTTCACAGGAAAAAATACACCCAGGTTGTGGTTATTTCAGTGGGGAAATACACCTAGCTGAGGTAATTTCAAACTAGGCATATGTGCCGCTAGTTTTGATGTAACCACCACATTTATAAAGTAGAGCATGGAATTAATTAGTGGAGGTGTTTTTCTGGCGGTAATGATATTAGTGTTATAAGGTAGTATGAAGTCCTACAGTGTGGAAATACAGTCTTACTCATGTTGGAAAAATAAACCTGTAGCTTACTTAGTCACACCAGTGAAATACACTTTGGTTCAATTCTACTTCCAGTTGGATTGACTCCAAGGAAGTGAAGAGGAGTTTGGTTGTAAAGTGAACTGCAGCCAATGAGCTGCAGAGGACATGCTGGACTGGTCTGCAGAGTCATGAAGCTCCGCCCCCCACTGCTGCACAGAGTGCTGTTTGCTCCTTTATTCAAAGTTTATTAAAATGAATGAATGAATATATATATATATATATATATATATATATATATATATATATATATATATATATATATATATATAAAAGAAACAAGATCCAAATATGTTTTGATGAAAATTTGTGGATATCTACTACATTTATTTAAAAAAAGAAATATGTGTGTGCATCAGAAATATATTTGTGAACCTTATTTTTTTAAGTGGATTATTATACATTATATTTATATATATGTCAATAACTATTTTTGTGTGCACTGAAAAATAATTTTGTGGAGAGAGTCATTTAAATCTAATTCACAATACATTTGTGAATCATTTTGTGTTTCTTCATCCATTGATATTAAAACTGCTGTGTTGGTGTTGTAGTGCTGACTCTAAATGTCCCGTAGGTGTGAATGGTTGTGTCAGTCCTGTGATAGTCTGAAGCCCACCTTCACCCAATGTCAGCTATCGGCTCCAGCTCCAGCTGAGGCTACAGATTATGAATGGATGGATTAATCCCTTGATGTTTATTAGTAATCATAATAAACATCAAGAATCACATCAACATCAGAATAATAGTAAAACATACAAGTATGGTATAATGCATAATTACTTTTGCTATTTTGAGCATATTTTGCTGATTTTTCTGTACTTTTAACATAATAGCAGTACTTTTACCAGTAAGTGTGTATTTTTAAATGGTAGTTTAACTCTTATTCAGTACACAATCTAAGTATGTTTTCAACTATAAATAATGTTTAATATTGTCTGTAGGCTGAAGGGAATGTGAGGGACACATTTTTTACAACTAGTTTTAGATAACAGATACTGTATGCCTTCTATCACAGTACAGCAGTGCTCTCATCTTCTCACTGACTCAAACTGTTGGTGGTCAATGTCCACATTCACACACACACACACAGTATTGTTAGTATTGTAAGACTTCATAAAAACTGCTCTTTTGAACCCAGGACAGAGCTTATAAAGAATATGAAGCTAATCCACGGTTGTCTTCCAGACGGGGTCACAACTTATATTTTTTTAACTGCAGCTGCCTTGCAGCTAATATTTTCATTTGATATTCAACCTAACTGTAATTTAATGATAGCATTCAGACTCTGTCCTGCAGATGGTGAGCCTGCTGATGATCGGCATTGCAGCATGGGGGAAGTGGTTCGGTCTGGTCTCCAGTTTCCAGGTGGTGGGAGGCATCATCGGTGTGGGCGTCTTCCTGTTCTTTGTGGCTCTGGCTGGCCTCATCGGGGCCATGAAGCATCACCAGGTCCTGCTCTTCTTTGTATCCTTCACGCTGCTCATGATATGGCTGTTATCACTGCTGTTTCTTGTACAATTTATATAGGATGCAAATGCATCATATTTCTGCCAGAACAGATGTTAACTATTACCACACAGAAAATGTCAGGTGGTTGAACTGGATTAGTATTTTTAAAAGTTAATTACTTGAAGCTGCAGTGGGTAGAAGTGGAGCAAATCCGGTGTCCTCCGGTGATCCTAATGGCATCTGTAAGTTTTCACAGATGGGAGGAGAACAACCAATCAGAGCTGATCTGGAGTCT
The DNA here is from genome assembly GCA_947000775.1 of Pterois miles. NCBI lineage: Eukaryota > Metazoa > Chordata > Actinopteri > Perciformes > Scorpaenidae > Pterois > Pterois miles. The sequence continues at coordinate 145,475 of CAMQGK010000225.1, read as the reverse complement.
GCCGTTTCTGAGCAGCTCTCAATCACTCACAAACTCCACTCAATCAAATTTTTTTATTTTTATTTATTTATTTTTTGGCCAATATGTTTGGCTGATTTTCTTTTCTTCCTCCATCTGATAAAATATAACAGCTTATTAATAGCAAATGATACAGAAAATTTCTTAACTTACAAAACATTTATTGAACAGCACTTATGGTCTGTCTCTCCAATCTGCACTTTGTGTCTGCACGGATTCTCCCAGTTAAGACGTTGTTCTTCTCAACACTCCTGCAAAGGTTAGCCCACTGGGCGACATCTGCTGAGGTCTGCTGGTAGGGTGACTTGATTGACACGAGAGGCGGAGTCACATTTGTGCTACAGCAACAACACTGGGCCAGGACACTGAGTCAGGACATGGTTAGCCTAGCTTAGCATAAAGACTGGAAGCAGAGGGAAACAGCTAGTCTGGCTCTGTCTGCAGCACATCCCTCTAACACAACAAACTGAGGTTTCTACTTGAGGTTGTGTTTGTGTATGGATCAAACAGAGCAGATACAGCATGCCAGTCAGTGAGCTTCAGAGTCTTAACACTACACTAGCTGCATTTACATGGACACAAACAATCAGAATAAAGACCCAATCAGATTAAAAATGCTTCATGTAAACACGTCCATTGGAAGATTCTGATCCAATGTTTCCCAATCGGAACGAAATTTCATTTCGAATGAGAGAGGTGGTTTATGCCAATCGTTGTACACATGCACACACCCATAGGGATCATATCTTCCTGGTTGGGGTAAAATTATCTCCACTAGACATGTGTGCTATGTCAGCACGGCGCGAGACAGACAACTCGGTGTTTGTTTACGACACAGGCCGACGTACAGCTTCCTCTTCTACGTTTTCCAGAAAATTAGACAACTTTTACGCATGCCCAAAGGATTTATTCTGATTAAACGCTCGGCGTATGTATACGCACTTCATGATCAGATCATTCTATTTAGTATCCATGTAAACAGTGGATTTGAGAAGTTTTTAAAGAAAAAAAGTCTAAAATCTCTGATTGCAGCTTCTTAAATCTGGTTTCTTTACTCCTTTGACAGTAAACTATATCTTTGAGTTGTGGACAAAACAAGACATCTGAAGAAGTAATCTTAGGCTTTGGGAAACACTGATCCACATTTTTTGACATTGTATTGTTGAAAAGTCAAGAAAATAATTGACAAATTAATCGACAATGAAAGTAATCGTGAGTTGCAGCCCTATAGAGCAGCTTTAAGAAAAATATTTGAATATCTAGAGAAACACAAAAATTCTGAAAGTGATTTTCAGAGTGTTGAGTATCTACATGAACACTAAAGATGTATTATATTGATCTGTGAACAGTCTTGGTAATGAATTTGCATGTCATGTTTATGACCCACAGGTTGTTTTAATCTACCACAGTATGCTCTCTATCTCTCTGTGTTTTGGAAAATTCATTTCCATTCGTGTATGCATGTGCAGTACCGAACGTCGTATTTCACACTGTGGTCAGTCCTGCAGAGGCCTGCATATGGCTCTATCTCCAGCCTTACTAACTAGTCTACTAATGTCAACTCTGAATGCAGTGGTGCAGTAACACTGGCTTTTAGCAGGATTATTTGGACTATGTATGATTTGTATATTAGTTGTTGTTCCTTGACAATGAAGCTCAGTACATGATCATCCTGTTCATGGTGTTCATTGTGCAGTTCTCTGTTTCCAGTGCCTGTTTGGCCATCAACAGAGAGCAACAGGTAAGATGAAAATCCATCCCATCTTCCTGTTGTTTGTGTGTTTTGATAACTGGCCAACTTGAACAACTGTCTGTACAAGAAATACAAATGTCTACACCTGCAGCAATGAAGTGGAAGTGATTTATGGGTACCGTTAAACCCAGAGAGCAGGCAGACAGGTAGGTAGTACCTACCTAGGTAGTACCTACCTACCTGTCTGTCTACTTACAGTACCTGTCTACCTTCCTACCTGTCTACCTACTCACTGTACCTGTCTTACCTACCTGTATAGCTACATGTCTACCTTCCTACCTGCCTGTCTACCTACCTTCCTGTCTACATACCCACCTGTCTATCTACCTACCTGTCTACCTACCTGCCTGTCTACATACCCATCTGTCTATCTACCTGCCTGTCTATCTACATACCTGTCTACCTGCCTGCCTGACTACGTACCCACCTGTCTATCTACCTGCCTGTCTACATACCCACCTGTCTATCTACCTGCCTGTCTACATACCCACCTGTCTATCTACCTACCTGTCTACCTACCTGTCTGTCTACATACCCACCTGTCTATCTACCTGCCTGTCTATCTACATACCTGTCTACCTACCTGCCTGACTACGTACCCACCTGTCTATCTACCTGCCTGTCTACCTACCTGCCTGTCTACCTACCTGCCTGTCTACTTACTCACCTGTCTATCTACCTACCTGTCTACCTACCTGCCTGTCTACGTACCCACCTGTCTACCTACCAGCCTGTCTACCTACATACCTGCCTGTTGGCAACACTGGGCTGAGTTTTTAGGTTGTATCATTTTAATGTGAATTTCTCCACTGTGGGACCAATAAAGGAATATCTTATCTTATCTTTAATTCTGCTAGTTTCTCAGCATTACTTACCCTACCTTTAACATTAGTAAAGGAAGAGTCATAAGAAAAGCAATATGAGCCTGCATTCTGTTTGCTAAAACAAGATGACTTACACTGTTCATTTACTACCAGTTGACAGCTTTACTGCTATTGTCCTGAGCTCCAGTCTCCACCCGTCTGCTCTGAGCTCATCCACCATCTCTCTGGCTTCACACTGAGCTGCTCTGATAGCACTGTCCTCCACTCTGGTGTCGGCCTGCCTCTACCGCTGTGTAGGACAGGGGGCAGTGGATGAAGATACGCAGCCTCTTTAATTCCAAAAGACAACGACAGACAAAACTCTGTTTATTTGTCATTCCAGAAGTGAGTCGCTCTTGCTACCGCCACTGTTTGTAGTTCACTTGGCTGAAGCTGCGCCTGCACAGACAAAATAACTGGGATAAGGTGTACGGTGTGACAGTATCCTGGTTTCTTTAGGAATACTCCAGCTGGCATATTCACGTTTCTCATGAACCAGAGAAGGGCTTATCCAGGGTTCTGAAGTCGGCATATGGGGTTTATACTGTATGCTCACATAACACATAGAGTCAAAAACACAATCATAATTCATTTCCATGTAAACGCTCTCAGTCACTACTACTACTACTCTGCTACTGGCAGTACTACCACTACTAGTAGTGCTGATACTACTGTAACTGATTTAATAATGTAATATACACAGAGCCCTAAATATGAACATGCTTGTCAAATGAGCAGTAAAGCATCATGTTGCTCCTGTGTGTGTGTGCTGCAGGATCAGCTGCTGGAGGTGGGCTGGAATAACTCTGAGAGCACTCAGAGGGATGTGGAGAAGAGCCTCAACTGCTGTGGCTTCAAACAGGTGGACCTCGACCTCACCTGTGACGCTGTGAGTTTGGATTCATGAAAAGTTCCCAGGCCTCTGTTAACGTACAGCATGTTGATATTGAGTGATAGTTCCTCACTGGATTTCATCATGAGTAGAGGAGCAGTGAAACTCAGACCCTGTTGTCTGCACTGCATTTGTCTGAAGCAGCTGTTGTGTCTCTTGTTGTCCTGCAGGCCTGTTTCCCCAACCACTCCTGTTTGCCCTGTGCAGATAAGATCCAGGAACATGCTGGAGAGGTTCTGCGCTTTGTAGGAGGAATCGGACTCTTTTTCAGCTTCACTGAAGTGAGACACCACAACTACATCACTGCTGCGCTGTTAGATGCCGTGCACAGTTTAACTATGAAACCAATCAAACTATAGTATTGCGCCTTGCTGCAGGTTGCTCTGACCAAGCCATCCACTGGTACCTGCAGACTGTCTCCACATTCAGTGGTTACATCGCAAGCAATTCTACAGAAGGAGAGGAAATGAGAAAAAAGTGGCACAGTCCTACTTTGACCTGGACCGTCAAAAGATTATGAGTAACAAAAAGTGAAAGGAAAGAGGTAGTGCTAAGAAACTAAAAAGTGACTGGTGCAGGATGCTGCTGAAATAACAGATTCAGTGCATGTTCAGTAGTCAAAATGTAATGTTTATAGACATAGTTCAACATTACGTTGGTAGGCTTTCTAAATGTTTTCATTTTATCATTAGCTGGCCATCATAGACAGATAGAATCTCATACATCTATCATAGATACATCTATCAGAGATTTATCACTTATCATGAGATATATCATAGATGTATGAGCCAGTCACACAGTGATGCTCACTGATGTTTTTAATGGAGCTCGATGGCTCAGAGGAAGAAGAGATAGTAGGCTCTGATACACACATGCTACTTGTAAGCAAATCCATCCGCTGGTTTGGGTCTTCTCATGAGATTTGTTAATGAAAAGAAAAACATAGAATTCCTGCTAGTGTACAAAGCAGCAGCTGTTATTGTACTGTTGTCAGCATCTGACTGTCAGTGTGTCCTTTTGTCAGATTCTGGGAGTGTGGCTCACATATCGCTATAGGAACCAGAAGGACCCCCGAGCCAACCCTAGTGCTTTCCTGTGAGACGGCCCCAGCTCCAGCCCCTCTGCACTGTCACTTCACCACCTCTGTGGACCTTCTCTGGGCTTTAACTGTAAATACAACATTGACCTGTGTGTTCCCACTGACTGCGGCAGTGATGCTGTTATAATGTGATGTGTTTGCTTTTTCAAGAGTGTGTTCTGAAAACAAGTGGTTGTGTGTGAAGGAACTGCGCACACATTGCCTCCAGTGTGACAGCTCAGCATAAGAAAAGTGTCTGAACATGCGCGTCGGCACACTGAGCACACATGGCTTTCAAAAAGAGCCGACATTGTCTCCAGCAGTCTGCTGTATATCCCAGAAATATTTATGCAGCCTGCCTGATGTTGACCCTCGGCACGGTTAGTTTTCCTTTTCTTGTTGTTTGTCTGCCTTAATGAATGCAATAATGTCAACTGCTAATTTGCATAGTGATACAGTATATGACTACATTATTTTGACCATGTCTGAAAGTATGAATATTGTGTGTGTATGTGTGTGTGTGTGTGTGTGTGTGTGTGTGTGTGTGTGTGTGTGTGTGTGTGTGTGTGTGGCGTGCGTGTGTTGCTCCTGTGTGTGGTGTATTTGGCCTTTTGCATGACTCTTCTGCAGATATGAGCTGCTGTATGAGAGGTGCAGTGATGATCTGTCTGAGCCTTTGTACTGTAAACCGCAATAAAACACAGATGGAAGAAAAAGAAATGTTTCTCCGGTTTTATGTCTTTTATTCCTGCATAAAATCATTCAATTTTTAGGATTGTAAAATGGTCACATTCAATACTGCAAAAAAGATTTTTGCCTATCATTTCAACAGGTTCTAATCCCAGTTTGTCACTCACTGAGGCTCTGTCAGACCTCTTGGCATAATTTTTTGATCAAAGTAAACACATTCTTAATGTTGTGCATTAAACAAAATCACTTGCTTAGGTTTAGGCAACACAACGGACTTGGTTTGGTTTAGGAAAGAACTACATGACTGGGATTAAAACTGCTATGTTCATACAGTGAAAATGATGCTGAACATTATGAACACGGGACATGAACAGCGGTCTCCTGGATGAAAGCCTTATTTGTTGGACCCATCCATCTTCTCTCCCATCCACTGATGTGTCTTTTCATTCTTAAATCCATGTCACCACTCTCCCAGCGTACTTCCTCAATGCGCTTACTGTTGCCATGGATGGCTGTAATTTATAGTTAATGGAACACCTGGTGCATTTCATACCAGTGCTAAGGGGTGCCTTGTACGGTGGCATTGAACACCGGTGGCTGTGACAAAGCCTTGCTATTTGACACCCTGGGAATGAGAATGAGCTGACATTACTCTTCTATGTCTTCACATAGACATTAGTTGCTTGATCCTATATTAATGCTCTGGATATTGTATAGAGCACCTTTAAGCAAGCTAGGAAAAAATATTTTGATCTACAGAAACAGGATAGACTTATAAGAAAGCTTCTAACTGAGGCACAGCTGCTGGATGCAGCCGAGGAAGACATCAAGATGAAGGAGATAATATTGGACAAGATGGTGAGGGAGGCTTTTCAGAGCTTCAGTAACTGATCTCCTGGTCTGAGATGCTGACAAGCTCAGTTATAGGTCACCATCAGAGCCAGTACTGGGCAAGTTACTATCAAAATGTAATCTATTACATATCACTAATTACTTTCATTTGCAAGTGATAAAGTACTTTACAATAAGTAATGTCTGTGTAGAGTAATATGTTACTGATTACACTACTACTACTACTACTACAGATCCAGTGGTGATATTGTACAGCCTGAGGGTTTTTGCTTTATATTATCTAATTTGGCTACTGTTCATTTGTTTGACATTGTTTTTTCACCATGAGCATCACCAACCTCCAACACCTCCAACACTATTTCACAAAACTCAGTCTAACACATTCTCGCATGTTCAGTTCCTCACGATGAGCAAACAGCCGTGCCTGATCCATGTTTCGGTTTGCCTTCCTCAAGTCTTTACAGGATGAACTTGAGGACCCATGCAGGGCGCCTGGCCCCTCAGAGAACCAAGATGAAATTGTGTTTTATTCCGTTTGTACGATGAAAATGTGACTTGATGTTGTAAACCCAGGACATGAACAGACAACTGTAGCAAAGTGAAAGTGAAATGTAAGGCACAGGACATGAACAGCGGTCTCCTGGGTGAAAGCCTTGTATTTGTTGTTTGCGTTGACGCCCTGGGAATGAGAACAGGCTGATCATTCAGTGGTAAAGGTCAGCAAAATAAAAAGGTCAATAGGCAGGTCAGCACAGAAAGTTTACCGGTACTTCAACTTCAACCAGTTTCAAACAGGAGACAGATTGGCACATTACAATAAAGAAAACTGACACCTCTATGATTTAGGATTTGGTGGAAAGTCCATACATGTATTTGGGATTTTTCAAACCATAATCTGGATTTTACCCGTTGATTGTAGCAGATTGTCTTGCTTGAGACATGATCCAGGCTGGTATGATGGTGGCAAGTTTTTAATCAGGGGCTAGAAAAATCATATCTTTTAATGACAGTATGAACCAGTGGTCAGATAGAGTGCATCTTTCTTTTTCAAAAGCTACAGAAATAATCTTAATCTTATGGCTCAGTGGTAAAATGAACCATATGTGCAGTGCTTGTGTAGGCTAGTTTTAAAATGAGCTCAATGTGACAGCTTGAGCCATGAATGATGATGTGTTCACTTACCGTTGTATATGCTGACGTGCCTTTGAACAGTTATGAGACCACTTAGCTTTGGACACATGTCAACTACATAGTCAGTGACTACAAATCTTTGAACTGAACTAAACAAAGTGATTCATAATGTCCACCTCTATATCTAATATGCTAAATGAGGGGACCTGAAAAGGGCTGTAAAATATTCTACATATTACTTTACAGCTACTGTTATCCCACAAACAAACATTGACTTGAATTTGGTTCTCCTCCCTTTCAGCTTTCTGCAGTCTGGTTTGATTGTCTCAGGAAGAGGATGTTGGTTTAAGTCCTGACCAACCAACCAGTGCCACGCTGTCCCTGCTGTGTGGAGCTCATTACACTGAACAATAGTCTTGGCTTAGCCTCAGTATCCTGGCAACAGGAAAAAGCTTTCAGCGCTGGCAGTGTGAACCCACCCATCCTGGATGTTGAAAACACACACAGACACACAGACACACACACACACACACACACACACACACACACACACACACACACACACACAGAGAGAGAGAGAGAGAGTGCTGATCGCACAACATGCTCCATGAACCTAACCTGCCAACTCTGAATGAAACTCAGCTTCTAAAGGCTGTGAATTCATAACTGAAGTGATCTGACCCGAGAACAAGAAACAGATTGTTGCAATTTGGCATATTATCAAAGGCGCTTTCTGCCCTCAGTGTAGTCTGTCAGGTTTATGGCTTTTGTTTTTTCACTTGCACACATCCCTAGCCTAAGTGGTGAGCTCCCTGTGCCACCAATGGAAAATCACAGTTTGCTTAAGTAATTATAATAATTACCTCCGCCAAGGAGGTTTATGTTTTTGCCAGCGTTTATCTGTTTGTCTGTTTGTTTGTCTGTGTTCAAGATAACTCAAAACCTTATGGACGGATTTTGATGAAATTTTCAAGGTGTGTCGAAAATGGAAGAAAAAAGGAAAAAGGAAGGAAGAACTGATTTAATTTTGGGGGTGATCCGAAAGAAATCCTGGATTCTGGATCACTTTGAAATTTTCGTTAACATTGGGGTAAATGGGACCCAAAAAATTGTTTCTCAATATCTCTGGTAATTGTTGCCCAAAGCTTATGAAATTTGACTCAGGGATTTACGATGTGTTCTTGTATCAAATCCAAAAGGCTGATCCAGATCTGATCCAGATGGCGGATTTTATAGCAATTTATATAAAAAATGGGGGTACTCTTACATGTTGGCCTACTGTGCATTTAATATTAGAGGTAGAGATTTCTAATTGTGTAGCTGAGACAGTTCCGCATCTGAAGTATGTCAACGAATTTGATTTAGCTTTAATACTTGAGAAGATAGATCCAGAAGAAACTGCCATTACCGAAAAGGAGATTTTCATTAATAACTTCTGAACTAATAATAGAAATGTAGGATTTTTATTTTGGAGTGAATTACAATATGGGGGAAACTATGGTGCTTGGCGTAGGTCTGCGCTCTCCGAGTGCTTTTCTAGTTTAGAAATGCCTTTAAAGCTGCGCTAATCAATGAGTTTGTGTTAAAGCAGCAATATTTTTATATTAATAATGGATCACATAATTACTTGTATGTAAAATGCTGTAAACACCAAGAGCACAGACCCAGTTAGAGACTAGCTGCTGAGTATAATGGAACATTTAAAGAGACAGGTATGTTTCTCAAGAGGAAAATGAGTGAACATTGGACTTCAGCCTACATCCATCGAGTGGACACAAAGACCGTTCCAAATGAAGGCCAGCGTAGCTCTGTCTGCTGGATGTCTTAGTTGCCGACAGTATTCATGTTTTACACTTCCCTGCAATCTGTTGGCAAATCAAAAGGCACACTATTCATCTTGTACGTAGGAACACTTCCATTTTTATTCAAAAGGCATTCTGGTTGTACAGTAATAACAACAAAGGGAATTTAAGAAAAAACATTACATGAAACATTACATTACATGAAAGTGAAGACAAGGAACTTCCCAGTGCGTAGTTTTCCATGTAAACTGTAGTGACAGCATGTTATTGGCCGTTGTGTTGACAGTGAAGTCTCAGGGTCATCAGGGTCACTAGTGCAGCATGTGTCTCGTCCTCATGCTCACAGCTCAGACTTCAGGAGCTTCTTGGCCTTCTCCATGTTGCTCTTCACTGAGGGAGAGGCAGGAAACATTTACACTGAGTCAGTCTGGGTTCCATGGGCACAAAATGCTGGCCGGCCTCAGTGTATTAGCTGGAGCACTTACATAGTTTGGTGTCAGAGGGTTCGTAGGCATACATGCGGTTCGAATAGCGACCAATGATGTCAGCCCTCACCGTCATTGAGGGGTCTGTAAAGGCACATCGGTACTGGGTAAGTAGGACTTTTACTTGTAATGTAGTATTTTTGTCCTGTGGTACTGCTACCTTTACTCAAGTAAAGGATGTAAATATTTCTTCCTCCACTGGATACTAACATTGAACTAAACTGACAGAGTTGTAACAGAGGTCAAAGGTAACTGTCTCACTCACACACTTGCAGCTCAGATGCTTTGTGTGAAAACTAAAACCCAGTGATGTCATAAATTGTAAATGGACTTGCATTTATACAGTACTTTTCTAGTCTTCTGACCACTCAGAGCTCTTTACACTACATGTCACATTCACCCATTCACACAAACGTTCATACACTGATATCAGAGGCTGCTAAGGTGCCAACTTTGCCAGTCAGGATCTAATCTAAATTCTCATTCAAATCACTGACACACCGATGGTCATGCCTTCTGGAGCAATTTGGAGTTAAGTGTCTTGCTCAAGGACATATCGACATTTGACCGGAGCAGTCGGAGATCGAACCACCGACCTTCCGATTGAGCCACAGCTGCCCCAATGGCTTCACAAGCCAGTTAGGTTAGGCTAACAGGAAGAGTTGTGTTACAAGATAGCTCTTACCAACAAAAATGATTCTGGGAACATACTGTCCATCAGGAGAGAGATTTTTGTCTGTGGTTTCATACTGTTGGTGAGAAAAAAGACATAACAAATATCACAGTCTGATCCATGTCATCTGAAAGCACTGGTGTTTTTTAAATGGCCCTAAAAAGCTATTCTCTCCATGTGAACAAAGCTAGATCTGTCTGGATTATTATTTAATATGAGAGATTTCTGTACTTTTTGTTTTTGTCTGAGCTCTTCTCTCTGGCGTTACCTGACTGAGGCTCAGTTTGAGCAAGGTGATAAACTTCTGTGCACCAGTCCCACCTCAGCAACGTGAATGATAATGTGATGATAGTCAGAGGGTTGCTTTAGATATTCAGCAATACTAAAGCTAAAGCTAAACTTTAATTGTTGTAGTAGTTTAATGGTGAATATTATATTTCATATTTATGATAAAGGAACACCAAGTGTGCAGGGGCTTTAACGCTGAGCAGTAAAATGAATTAATAAGTCATTAGGTCTCAGAGTTGTAAACTAGCATAACACAAGGTTTTCTTTAAAGGTATTATAGTTTTGAAAACAGCTCAAATTTGAATACGTATTCAGTGGTATGCACCTTTAAAACACTTTGTTTAGCCAGATAGCCTGATCTGAAAAGTCCTGTAACTCACTATCAGATTGAGGACGATGAAGTCCTCATCGAGCATTCTCTGGATCCCGTTGTCCTCAGAGAAAATCTTCCTCAGTTCTGTGGCAGAAACAGGTTTTAATTCTCCAGCTCAGTCCAGCATTTGTTGGAACATGAGCGGTGCAGAACCACCAGGATGTAACGTCACACACGTGCAAACAAAAGACTGCTTGCTCTTCAGAAAGGTTTGGCTCTTAATTCAACAGAACATTTTTGTCTCTGCATGAGCCACTTCATAAGTGAAGAGACAGAAGGCGGGAGCTGGACTCACCCTGGCTGTGTGGGCAGTCCTCGAGGTGAAAGAGGACCATCAGAGGCTTGTTTCTAAAACACACATCAATTTCACTTACATTTGACCATCAGCTTCAACCGTCAGTGTCAGAATAAAACATTTTGATGTCAGCATCAGAACTATTTCTTACCTTGACCTGGACCAGTAGAGAGCCTCCTCGTATGTCTGAGCCCAGATCAGCTGATCACCCCAACCTGGACACATATGGACACCATTAAAGATAAATGAATAGATATCACACCATACTTGAGTCTCAGACATTCAGCCTCAGAGTTGCAGCTGATTCTCACAGACCTCTGGACAGAGTCTGAGGGATCCTCTTCCCAGATTTTGGGATGTATTTCCCAAAGGTGGAGGACATGGCCACCAGGACCAGCAGTACCGACAACAGCGCTTTGATCATCTTTATAGACTTACTGCAACAGACAAAGGCAGGGGGTGATCAGACTACGTGGTTAGTGAAGGAGCGGTATCAGAACAACATCAAACATCACAGTTCCCCTCCGTCTGAGGAGGAAAAGGGTTGGCAGAGTCCTCCAGTTCCTACTGCAGATTGATTTCTTGGCATTTTTATCAGACCAGAAACAGAAAAAGAAGAGTGTGGCAATCTAACGTGGGCTTTGTTGTTGTAATGTGGTCTGCAGTGTTACATGTGGTTTAATGCAATCAATTACAAAATAACTGTAATTGTTTAGTTACAGTAAAATGAGAAAAAATTAAGTTATTAATGACAGTTTCTAATGAAAACATTGGTGATTACAAAAGGGGGGTTACACCTGAATCTGTTCTTTTAAGGGAAAACATCCAAAATCTCCAATCTCAATTCAAGATTGTGAACAACTCTGAATAAAAGTTTGACAGTAAGTTGAGTACTGCTGTCAGGTTTACAGTGCATGGTTTAATTGGATCTTTTTTAGGAATTTTCAGCTTAATTGCCCAGTTTAAAACATTTGTTAGAAAAGTAATCTAAAAGTAATCAAATGTAATAAGTTACCTTACTTTGAAGTAATTGAACTAGATACTCATTACATTTTTAAAAGGGTAACCAATAGTCTGTTATATTTCAGAAGTAATCTTTCCACCTCTAGTGGTATACACAACCGTTTGGCTTCCAGTACTCTTTCCTAGAATCACAGCTCTGATGAACACACTTGGCTGTAGTTACACAGCAGAATGAAAGGCCCCATTAAACATGTCCCCACAGTGAATAATGACCCCGTATCTTACCTGTTCCCGACTGGCCAGGTGAAAAGTATAGCAGGACTGCAGCTCCAGGATCGGCTGTACCTCTACTCTCACCTGGCCTGTATTTAAACACCTTTTCACCTGCGGGCCCGCCCTCCCCCCTCCCCCTCCCCCAGTGATTCAAATTTCATTGTAAACCAGACTTCCTGAGGCTATATTGAGGTTTCTGTGTGTACTGCCAAATGAATGCATTGTGGTGTAAGATCATAATCATTTTAAGTTTTGAGAGAATAAACCCTTGAGATCGCCACAAGTCATAAGCTCCTATTTTAAGCCTCTTATTTTGTTAACATTCTTCCTGTAAAATGCAGGAGTGGAAGCAGAACAACAGCAATTAATTTAAAATGGATATTTGTATTTTTCTGAAATGTTGCTTTCGGCCTAGATGCCGAATATATCAGAACACTATAGCGATTTAAAAGCCACATCACATGGATTCTACAGTTTGCCAATAAGCAACACACTCTTGAATTATTAGAGCTATTCTTTGGCATGTCAAAAGCTTGGGTTTCATTCTAAATACAGTATGAATAATTTGACGCTGTGGCATGGAAGAGCAGACACTTGGACGACAATTGGTCGTTATGTGATTGACTCAAGACACAAAGGTGCAACTGAACTGAGCAACTGCGTCTTTCCCACAAAGTCAACACATGGCTTTGGCAACACAGTCATGAAGATGAACAATGAATGATGATTCATAACTCGGCATACAGCAGTAGCCACAGTGTTATCTTGGAGCATCTCAACAGTGTCCTATATCCTGCAGCAGGGAGCTCACAGTGCAACCTGCTACAGTGAATGGCAGCTTTGTTCAGTGTCAGCCTGGCTGGTTGGTTTGCGCCTCCTGTCAGCCAATCTGCCTCTCTCACTGACTGAACGAGCCCTGTATCCTGGAGCAGCAGCTCCTCTAACCACAGCACAGTCATCCTCCACCTGCAGGCTACGAGGAGCCTCCTCCTGACTGCCATCCAGTAGCTTCCTCTCTCTGCTATATGTGTGTAGCTTTTGATGAAAAGAAGAATAAAAAACAAGGAGAGAGAAATGAAATCATGAAGCACAAAGACAATATAACAATCAAAAGCAGATGCATGTTTTAACTAAGAAGAAGAAGAAGATAGTCCTTTATTAGTCCCACAGTGGGGAAATTCAGTTTTACACTCTGTTGTTCACAGTACACAGTACATAGTACATATACATGTCAATGGAGAGATGTCAGAGTGATGGGGCTGCTCCTGACAAGCGCCCAGAGCAGTTGGGGGTTTGGTGCCTTGCTCAGGGGCACCTCGGCAGTGCCCAAGAGGTAAACTGGCACCTCTCCAGCAACCAGTTGGTCTTGGTCCATGGGGGATTTGAACCCGGGTCCTCCACATCCTAACCCAAGTCCTAACGGACTTGGTCCATGGGGGATTTGAACCCGAGCCCTCCACATCCTAACCCAAGTCCTTACGGACTGAGCTACTGCCGTTTTGTGGATTGCAATTTACATTTTCATTTTTCAATGAAACCTATTCAAAGAACGTTTCCTGGTTACATATCAATGAGCCTCATTCGTGATTTTAATCAAATGGTCAACCCAATCTTTTAGTGGTAAGACACATGACATTACTTATGATGAACCAAATGGCTTTTCATTCATTTATTCTTAAGCCATTAAATAAGATCTTGTGGGTTGCCAGGTTGGGGAAAATCATCCTCTGTGTCTTAAATCCACCAGGAATAAACCTCTAATGGGCTGTTTGACCTTTGACCCTCTGGAAAATGCTGCAGAGGATTTGGGCAAAAAACTACTTTATTAGTAACTTGTTAACATTTACAACTGCAGATTTGATGGTGAGATGAGATTAGTGACTTAGTAAACTTTATAACTGCACATTGACAGTGACTTAGTAAACTTTATGACAACACGTCGATAATGACTTAGTAAACTTTATAACTACACAATGATATTTAGTGACGTAGTAAACTTTATAACTAAACACTGACAGATAGTGACTTTGTAAACTTTATAACTAAACACTGAGAGTTAGTAACTCAGTACACTTTAGAACTACACACTGACAGTGACTTAGTAAACATTATAGCTACATAATGATATTTAGTGACTTAGTAAACTTTAGAACTACACACTGATAGTTAGTGACTTAGTAAACTTTATGACTGCACACTGATAGTGACTGAGTAAATTGTATAACTACACGTTGATAGTGACTTAGTAAACCTTATAACTACACACTGATAGTTAGTAAACTTTATAACTACACACTGATAGTTAGTGACTTAGTAAACTTTATAACTACACACTAATAGTTACTTAGCAACCTCTATAACTACACAATGACAGTTACTGACTTAGTAAACTGTATAACTACACACTGATAGTGAGTGACTTAGAAAATGTTATAACGACACACTGATAGTGACTTAATAAACTTTACAACTGCACACTGATAGTGACATTGTAAACTTTATAACTACACACTGATAGTGCTAGTGCCTTCGTAAACTTTACAACTACACACTGTTAGTGACTTAGTAAACTTTACAACTACACACTGATAGTGACTTAATAAACTTTAGAACTACACACTGACAGTTAGTGACTTAGTAAACTTTATAATTACACACTGATGGTGACTTAGTAAACTTTATTACTGCATGCTGATAGTGACTTAGGAAACTTTATAACTACACACTGGCAGTTAGTGACTTAGTAAACTTTATAACTGCATACTTGATAGCTTATTAAAAAGTGAGAAATAATTTATAATGATTTTATTCATGAATTTATTATTAATAGCCAAGGAGATTTTTCATGATCTGGAAATCTCAGTGTTTTTCTTATCAATGGCTTTTAGCTGACCTCTAGACCAAGGTTCTTAAAGTGCTCATAAATATGGAACTTTGAACTTTTAAATTTCCATGACAACCAAGCAACTCAGTCATTTGCTGTTGAGGACCATGTGACTGGATCGAGCTACTAAATGGACCTTGAGGTGAGATTGTCTTGTCATCACTTGATAAATCCTTTATAAAATATTAGAACAAGCTTAAGGGTAGAGGTAGTGTTTCTACTATACACTCCATACTATCCACACTGCAGACAGTATCTACTGTATGTACTGTATATTTCAGGTGTGGGAGGTGAATGTGGCATGACCTCGTAGTTTTGGGTGGGGTGTCTATGGTTATGTCATAATTTTTTCTTTGATTTGGGGGTTTAGAAGACATAAATAAGTTCTGTTGCAATAAACGTTATAAAATGGGAGCAGCATAAGTAGACAGAGTAACAAAATACATGTAACATATTACTAACTCAAAATGGGTTTGGTGTTAAATTACTCTTTAAAAAAATCACTGGGGGTACTGAAAGGGCTAGTGTGGCGCCTACACAGCTTCCAGCTGACTGAAGTGTGTGGGTACGGGCTCATTAACTCTTTGTGTCCGAAGGTTTAGCAATGTGATCATGAAAAATTGTATCTATGACTTTTATATGTCTATGTTGGGTATACTGTATGTGTATATGAAAGTAATTCGCATTTTAGGATTACTAGCATTATTTAGTGCCATATAGGTATATGTCATATGTATGCATAAAAGCCAACATACATATGCCATGTGTATGCATGCCCCCTCCTTAAATGAATTTGATGTACATTTAAAACTGTTTACATTTGTATATGACTAGATTTTTGTATATTTATGTAAATATAATTCACTAGGTAATTTGTAATCCATATCATGAGATGTGTAACATCTGAGTAAAAGCACTGAAACAAGACACTAATGTACTTAACATTTACTTACAGATTTCATTTTAGTAAGGCCACTACTGCCTCCACTCAGCAGTCCTGTCACAGCTACGAGGAACTACAATAAGCTGTATCAGATTTTTATTATATTTTAGCATCTCTGTTTGAGCCTTCCCATCTTCCTTATAGGCTAAGTATTATTCTCTGTCTTTCTGTCAGCAAATCACATGGAAAGACCAAAACCTGCATACAATCCCTTCTGGCTTCCTGTCTCTGTGGCTCTCAGCTCCATGCCCATCAGTTCTCATTGAAGATGGAAATCATCACCTCCCAAATATAGATTCCCTTGGCTGTCAGTAATTTCCTAAAACAGTTGGTAACTGTATTTGTTATGAAACAAAGCTTTGTGGAGTCCCACAAGGCTCAGTGCTTTGATTTTATTCTCCATTTAAAAGTTATCTTTGAGCCATCTAGTTGTAGAAGGTCATTACCTTACTTTCAGTGAAAGTAATTACTAACTTTCATCTGTACATGGATGACACTCTGATGTGTACAGAAATAGCACATGAGATGGAGGAGACTGTCAAGACATGAAGCCAGCCAGTCAGAAATGATCATGGCACAATATGCATCTGGAGGAGCGACCCAAACAACTGGTTCCCTTCTGCCTTTCCAACATTCATAAAAACATACCAACATGTTTCTGTGGTTTCTGTGAATGCTACTGAAGGTGAAATTGTTGTTGTTGGTCCAAATAGCTGAAAATGACATATGTTATAGCAATTGGGCATATTTTTGGATTTAAAAGAAAATTGCTATGATAAACAACTGAAATCCTGGTTTTGCTTACAGCATCCACTGGGAAGAGGTCAGAGAAAATCAGAGCCAGAGCTTATCATCTTCCCCATATACAACTACCTGTTATCATGGGGCTGAAGTTCCTTATGGTGGTCACATGATGACAAGCTGGTAACTGAACAAACTGTATCTGCTGATAATGACTGAAAGCTCCTCGAAGAAATCTAGTTTAGAGGTCCATGTGTTCACACTGATTTTGTCAAACCAATATGACCAATATATGTGGCTCAGAGGTGGAGCGGGTTGTCCACCAAGCCCAAGGTCAGAAGCTCCTCCAGTCCACATGTCAACATGTCCTTGAGCTGGATACTAAACCCCAAACTGCTCCAGAAGGCTATGCCATCAGTGTGTGAATGTGTGTGTGAATGGGTGAATGTTGCAGTGCACATGCAGTGTTAAGTGATATACAGTAAATACAAGTCCATTTACCATACTACACCATTCAGTGAAATGGCTATAATGTTGAGTGTACATTTGCCCTGTTTTCCTGCTTTTATATGACTTTGAATGAATTTTATATTGTATGTGTTATCATTTTATCATATTTGAGCACTTTTTGATTTACTTGTATTCCTGTTTCACTCCTCTGTAATGCTGTTTTCTCTATTGCATTTCTCGAAATACTATCTCTAAATAAATAATTGTTTTCGATGCTGCGCGCTCATGTTGGCTTGTAACCAGGATGTTGGGAGTAGTTTAGTGCTGAGGTGTCCTTAGCCCTGCACTCTCTCTATATCACCTTCACTGTGTGTCTCCATCACTGTGTTGTCACAGCACCATGGTCAATATTTGAACAACAGGGCAGGGATAAAGACCGCTCCCATTAACATTTCACATTCACCAGCTGCACTCAGTCCTGCCCTAAGAACACGGATCTGACACTGGCTCTCTCCACACACACACTGCTATTGGCCAGTCTGCTCGAATAGGATGCAACTTCCTGGTTTAAAGTGAAGTACAATGCAGCGGCTCAGGAATACCTGAGCTCACCTCAGATAAAGCTGAGAAATACTAACACACATCTCTCACTAAACACACCTATTCACTGTTTTCACAGCTTCATCTCAGATCACTTTTCTCTTTTCATTCTTTTATTTCTGCTTTTGTGACATAGCAAAGATCTTCTCCTCTGTGCACAATAGAAGGAAAAAGAATACAGTCCAAATGATAGTGAAATTAGTGTGGAAACACCTCAGAGGGATTCTTTTATAATAGATAAATTGTGAAATCCACTGTTCTAACACTAAACCTCTGCAGACCCACGCTGACTAAATTCTTTGAGATTTTGCTGATTTAAGGTGCACTGACATTGAAGTGAACTGAAGCATGAAATATATCAAACCTTTTTGTGCGAAGTTGAAGATGTCAGAAACACAGACGAACCCCAGAATAAGAGTCTCAGCTCTGAGGCAGTAAGTAGCCACAGTGGTGCTTTGAGCTAAAAGCTAACATGCTCACCATTCTAACATTCTGATGCTATGAACGTTCACCATGTTCAATATTGTAGTCTGGTTTAGTGTGCTAGCGTTTACTAATTAGCACAAAGCATAAAGTAGAGCTGCAACTCATGGTAATGTTAGTTGTGAAGGTATTTGGTCCTAAAGCAAAGTAGCGGATCACCAAAGTTATTCCATTTCATTCGGAGAAGAACATGAAGGATGAACCACATTTCGTGACAGTTCATTCAACAGTTGTCATATTTCAGTGTGGACCAAAGCACCGGACCTGCACAAGTGGTACATTATACAACGTTTATATAAGAAACATCTAATGTCTCTGAAAGTCCCTCCTTTATGTTTGCCTATGTGCAACAGCAAGGTTCAGTCTCAGTCTGTTGGAGCTCATTTTTTTAGAGCAACATTCTTTGTCAAAATCCATACCAGCATTGTAAAGTGGGACAGGCCAATCAGAACCAGTTATGAATCACAATGAAGACATTTCTACTGTGTCTGTGCTGCTGTTTATATACATGAAAGCATGTCAGTCATCGTTGATATGAAATACTATACTACTATATGATATAATACAGACATTAGAGACATTCACAACACATCACTGTCCACATTTTACACTAAAGGTCATAACCCTAAATGAAAGTTCAAGAATTTCAGCAAGGAAAAGATACTGTCACTACCTTACAGCACTTCTCATTGGTGTTAATGTGTAGATTTCGAGGTGTATAATCTCAAACCAATCTGAAAATAACAAAGTCACATTACCTGGAAGTTTCAGAGCTCCTTGATGTTATTATTCATAGTCCCCTTCTGTCACCAACATCAGACCAAGGTTCTCATTTGTACACAAGAAATATCAAAATCTGTTTCCCCATAGGATGAACCCTTGCCCTCTGGACACTCAGGAGCCACCACCAGGCTGTTAGCTCCACTATAGGAGAGGCTCTAAGAATAGGATGTTCTAAAATATTGTTACGAATTGTGCTTTTAGTCAAAATGTTTTTTGTACTATATTTGTAGAGTTTTTGCTGAGCTTACACTGTTGATTCAACTATAGTCAATTTGAAGATGCAGTTTACGCTGTTTATATTAATATTTTATTATTTTGTCATACCCCAAAACACCTGTGTCTCCCATCTTTTACAGTGGAGTGGTTACTTCATGGCTGGTCTGGACTAAGGGAATGACTGAAACATGGTACATGTTCCATGTACCATGTTTCAGTTCAGTTCAGTTGGTATTGTATAAAGGCCCTGTTCACACCTGGCATTAACATGTGTCCTCTGTGATAGGATCACAAGTGGACAGCTCTAAGTACAGGTGTGAACGCACTCAAGACACATTGAGATCAGATTTTTCAGGCCACATTCAGAGGTGGTCTGGGTTTTATATTCTTTTAGCAGTGTGTGGTGAATGTGTCCTGGGCCACATTAACGACCAGCTACTCCAGTGACATTCTGCTGGGATCTGCAGGTTTCTGAGCTCCTCATGTGAATAGACAGACAGTTGGGGCACCTGTCAGCATGGAAACGGCTTCTGTGCTCAATTCTCTTCCATCGGTCCATCTGTATTTTATTAAAATATGCAGTGCATTCAGAAAGTATTCGGACCACTTCACTTTTTTTTTTTTTTTACATTGTGTTATGTTGTAGCCTGATGCTAAAATCCTTTAAATTGTTTTTCCCCTCATCAATCTACACTCAGTACACCATAATGACGAAGTGGAAACAGAACTTTAGAAATTGCAAATTTATTAAAAAGAAAAAACTAAAACATCACATTGACCTAAGTACTCAGACCCTTTACTCAGTACTTAGTTGAAGCACCTTTGGCAGCGATTACAGCATTGAGTCTTCTTGGGTATGACGAAACAAGCTTTGCACAGCTGGATTTGGGGATTTTCTGCCATTCTTCTCTGCAGATCATCTCCAGCTCTGTCAGGATGGATAGGGATCGCCAGTGGACAGACATTTTCAGGTCTCTCCAGAGATGTTTGATTGGGTTCAAGTCAGGGCTCTGGCTGGGCCACTAGAGGACATTCACAGTCTGTCCCTAAGCCACTCCTGTGTTGTCATGGCTGTGTGTTTGTGGAATGTGGAAAAAGTGGAGGGGTCTGAGGACTTTCTGAATGCACTGTATCTCATCTATAGGCTAGACATCTACAGACTATCAAACTAGGCACACAATGTATATTATTATCCTACTGGTGGAGGTGTGTTGGGTGTTTTTATTCTGCTGCTTTGCACAGAGCTGACACCCACTTGCCCCCCAGCTCTCTGAAGCTCTGTACCTGCTGTTTCCACTGGAAAAGGCAGTGGTGCCAGCGGCGGAGGTCCCCGGGCGCTGTCAGTAAAGTTAATAAAAAAATCTGAATTCATGAATGTAGAATATCACTACTGACAGTCATGTGACATTACGTCACTTCTGCTGTATTAAGCCATGTATTTATTTGCATATAGAGCAGGGACGCGAGATCAGTTCACAGGTGGTCCCTGGAGACGCATTCTGATGCCAGGTGTGAACAGACGTACTGAAAGTTATCCAGTTGTGATCACTGAGGAGATGTTAATACCAGGTCTGAACAGGGCCCAAGAATAGATGCATGAACTGCATATTGTAAAGGAGTTTCTATTTCATCCTGCTTGTTGTTCTAAGCACCCCCCTTTCAAATGAAACACAGCACATTTATGTTTGGACATTTATTCAATACACTGTGTACAAAAGAATTTAACAGAATATATGACTGTGTATGAAGGTGTGTTCTGTATTCATACAAAGACATGAATACAAACCTTTCATACTGACAAAAAAACTGAACCCATCTTAAAAAAAGGGTCAACATTCTCAAGATCGCATCAAAAGAAAAATAAAAGACATGGAGGGAGCAACAAAAACTTTACATTCTACAGTCCCACAAGAGACACAATGGTCATTGTTTTCACAGAAAACACTGAATGTAGCGGACCCAGAGCCGCTTCCAAAACACTGACTATAGAAACCTCTGCAGGCTTCAGATGGAGCACAGAAGACACAGGCAGCCGCTCTGAGATGGTGACAGAACCATGACCACCCACACAGCTGCAGACTGGGGAAAGTTTACATATGGTAATAATCTGCTCACATTCAGTAGCAGCTGCTGGGAGAACCTCTCCAGGTCAGCAGAGTCTTCTTCTTCCTCAGGATTGGGTGAAATAAAGCAGTTTAAATACTATGCAGTTCTTCGTAGGGCCACGTTTGAATAAATCATTGCTGTGGCTAAATTCTGTTGGCCTTTTTCTTTATAAAGTGCTTCCTGAATGTTTGTGTCACATTTCTGACTCTTCTGTTTAAACATGACCCGTGAAGTGGCCAAACTAAAGGGAATATAACATGTGGGTACACAGTACAACAGCCACAATAAGAAATTCAGTCGTGTGGAAAGCTTTGTGCCGAGTAGACTTCCATCTGGTCGACCACGTTGATGTGTGGAAAGTGACAGAGCAAAGGAGCAGCTAGCTGCAGCAACTCAGACATAGTGGTCAAGTGTGGTGGCTTGTTTCAGTCTCACTGTTAAAATGATCCCAATAAAAACACACAGTCCCATGACTGATCAGCCTCATCTCCTGTTAGTTCTGTCTCTCTCTCTCTCAGGTAAGGCTCACTGCTTTAGTCAGTCACCTGCATATTGACTTCACTGCAGTCTCTGTGCTGGTGTCTGGAACATGTTCTGGTTTAATCACAGAGAATGACTCTGCCAGAGGCCAAGGCTGGCAGCAGTGTCTGTTAGTGACCATGCTGTGGATGCTGGTTGTGTTGGTTGTTAGCAGGGTGGTTGGGGGGCAGTGGTGGTCCGTTTACACCAGGGTGGTAGAAAGCACAGTTGCTCTCATACCTACAGCTTCCCTTCATCATGAAGTGACGACACACAGGCCTCTTGGACATGTCTGACAGGAGGAGATAACAGCATTACAATCACATCACATCACACAACTAGTTTCTGCCTCTGCCAACCAACAAAGTTACACTTCCCTGTCTGTCCATCATATCACCTCTCCATCATTTTACACATATGTGGGAAACTGTCATAATTAGTGTATGAATTCTTGAGTTATGGCCAATGGTGTTTTATATGTGTTGTGTTTTGTATGGTGTTTTATGCGGTCACAGTGATCTTGACTTTTGACCACCAAATGCTGATCAGTTCATCCTTGACTCCAAATGGATGTCTGTGCCTGTTTCTGACATCTCGTGTTAACGAGAATGGGACGGGCAACCTGAGTACACGATGCTGGCTGTTAAAAAGCCATGCAGCATTTGAATGCTGATTTAGAATTTGAATGTCAACGTTATGAAGGAAGCTTCTGACTATTTGAGACAGCGCTGGTGGCCACTGCAGGGAGAGGCCTTTATTTGATACAGACTTGTACTGTATTAGTTGGTCCAACCTTAGAGGTAAAAACTTAACTCATATATTCTAACTGACTTGTACAATCCTCCTCATCATTGGTTGAAAGCTCCAGCACAAGTGAGTAACTGGACCTTGGGTTGAGATATGTTTTGACAACTGATGCTTCTTAGGTCAAGAATGAACCATCAGACTCAACTAGTCAATGTGTCAAGTTCAAACATCTACAATTTCCATGGCAACTGAGCAAACTCAGTGGGCTGATGAGGTGTAATTCAATCTAAAGCTCCAGAATAATCTCAACTGTTGAGTGTTGAATGAACCGTGAAGCTCAAGTGTCTGTGTCCAAAGAGACGGTGAGAGCTGCAGAGACACTCTGTTGTACTGATGGAGTTAGTGCACATTATGCTGAACACATCATGTTGTTATTAGTACAGCTCAGTTTTTGATGTGGCCTTCCTGCTAGCCATGGCTAATATCTGAGAATATAGGGCAACTAGAACTAACACAAGGCCCTGTCCCACATACCATTCATGTTGTTGTGTCCTCCTCTAGGCCCCCCTCGTCCTCTGCCCCTGAAGCCCGGCTCTCCTCCTCGGCCCCTTCCTCCTCGGTGGAAGTGGCCCCCTCTGTGAGGTCCACCTCTCATGGAATCATCTCCCCAGTAGTTGCCGTTGTCTCCTCTGCCCTGGCCCGGTGGCGGCCCCATCATGCGCGGGCCTCCGCCGGCATTAAAAGGTGGACCGTGGCTGTGAGGGGGTGGAGGGTGGTTGAAACGAGGACCGCCAGGAGGGTTGTTGGGTGGGTAGCCCCCGTTCATGGGCATCTGCATGTGCATGTTCATGTTGTTCATATTGTTTATGCCTGGACCATGGCCCAGCAAACCTGGGTTGACTAGATATAAAGAAAACCAGGTTAAATGGTGATGAGTAACAGTGGGACAACAACAGGTGGACATCAAGCTATGACAGCAAGACGACAGATGTAGTTCAACAATAAAATAAGAGCTCACCTGGTGGAGGTCCACTCTGGTTCTGGTTCTGGGTCTGCTGCAGGGAGCCAAGTAGCTGCTTAATTTTGTCTGAGAAGTTGGGTTGTTTGATCAAGTCTTCAGTTGACTGGCTCCCAGAAGCCCCCTGATGAAAGACAACTACTCATTAGCTACAAACTAACCAACAGACCTGTAGAGAGATTTTACTCTAGACATAGAAATTTCACCAAAAACTACAACTACCACCTCGCAGTTGTATGCCTCCTCCAACCAGTAGTTACACTTCACATCCATGTCTATCCAAAATCTCATCACTTCATCATTTTAACCTTTTGGACAAGTGTGAAACTGTCATTATTAGCATATGACTTATTGAGTTATGGCCAAAGGCCTCTTTTGTGAGGTCACAGTGACCTTTGACCACCAAAATCAAATCAATTTATCCTTTAGTCCAATGGGTGTTTGTGCCAAATTAGAGTGGACCAGATGTGTGTACAATGGAAAATGTGGATTTGGCTAATTAATGAGTTTAAAAAGTAAGGTAGGATCAAGAATATATGAAAACCACAGTCTATATTCACCATGATAGATGAGAGCAGCTCCTGGACGTTGACAGCGGGAGCCACAGGGCTGCTGACAGTGTTGGTGGCTTGTGGGCTGCGAGAACTGTTGCTCAGGTTGCCCATGAGGTTGGCCAGGACAGGGGGCAACTTGGAGCTCTCGTTCTGGCCCATGGCAGAGCCTTGCTGTGAAGTGGTATCCATGGACTCGACGTAGCCGTCGTCCAGCATGGTGGAGTCCTGCAGAGGACACGAGACTGACAGCTTAGTAGGGATGGTATCTCACATACACACCTCCACAATGTGTTTAATAAGAGAAAGTGATATAAGAGGCAGAATGTATGTGTGTATATGTGTGTGTTTGTGTGTGTGTGTGTGTGTTTGGGACTACTCACCTCATCCAGAGGGATGAGACGGGGAGGCATGGGTTCATACGGCTCAGGGTCTGGTTCATGGGGACTGTCAGGCACACTGGTGATGACAAAGGATGGGAAATCATGAACATACATGGCAGGCCCTCACTCTAATTTTTCATCTTGAAAAAGAAACCAACTTGCAAAAGACTATGGATGCAGCGTGCTTAGTTTCATGTCCTACCTCTCTTTACTGAGGAAGATCTCCTGCAGGATGCCCATCTCACGGTCTCTCTGGGTCAGTTTCTCTGTGCTGTTGGCCCCAGGGATAACCAGGCTGCCGGTCAGCGTCAGGGGCCTCGGGGGTGTCCAGGGGACCCTCTCTTCCATGGTGTCATGGGAGAGCCGACGGGCCATCTCAAACGTCTGCCTGTCCATCATCAGCTCTCGTTTGGCGGCCTCACCAAAGTCCTTGATCTTGTTGACGTTGACTGTGAATGAAGTGCAATATAACATCAATAACTCACACTCGCATCAGATGGTGTCTTAGACCAGTGAAGCCGTTGGGCATTCAGAATGCCTCACCTCTCTCTGTCTCATCCAGATCAAAGTAGAAGTAGTGTTTGAGCTGCTCATCCTCAGCCCAGTGAACAGTCTTCTTCTTCTTGCCCTTCTTGGTCAAACTCTCTTCTTCTCCACGTGGTTCTGCCAGAGCGTTCGGCTTCTCGCCTGCACACAAGGGACAATGACAGAGAAATATGTTAGGAGATAAGATGAACTAACAGAATGTCAAAGCAGCTCATTAAACTTCATATCAAGGACCATGTCAGTGAGTTTGAAAGGACCTTACCATTGTCAGAGACCTCCGTCTCCTCAGAGGGAACGGGGGTTCCGGGCCGCTCCGGCTCCTGGTTTTCATCAGCAGGAGCAATGGAAGCAGCACTTTCTGGAGATGATGGCTTAGTAGAAGATGAAGAAAACGCAGAGGGTTTGTTGTCAAATGGACTTGCCTGAGAACAACAAAAATGAGAGAGTGATGAAAGTTTGGGATTATAGTTCATGTATAAAAAGATAAAGATTTTGACAGCTTGAAGTTATTAATTCTTAGAAAGTCTTGCATGGTCTTGATGGTCTGGTTCAGTGGTTTCCTCAATTATTTGCAACAGCTGTTTACATGCGCTCTACACCCAGTGGTGCAGGAGGGAGGCCAACAGGATTATTACAGACCCCAACCACCCCAGCCACAAACTGTTCTGCCTGTAAAATATTGTACATACTGATACTCTGTGAAAATGTAGTGAGCTCACTGTGTACCTTGTTAGAGGTGGGGGAGACAGCCTTGGTGTTAGCTGTAGTACTGGCACTAGCTTTCTTCTTCTTGATCTTGATCCCAGGAACCGGGGCAGAGTTCAGAGCATCTAGGAACCCTGTGCACTCCATCGCTGCAGTGAGAACACAAAGAGAGGCATGACCACCATGCATCACTGTCATCTCTATAATAAGCCTTTCCAATGTAATCTTGTCTTTAAATGCACATATATTTAAACATACGTTGTGCTGGTATGATCTTGACTTTGATCTCTTTGGCAGAGTTAGAGGGCGTGTTCAGAGGTTTGTATTTTTTCTCCAAGGGTGGAGCATCTGATGGACCAGAACTGTTGAGGAAAAGTGACCAGAAAAGGAAATATAAGTCCTACTGTCAGCCAGCGGAGGGCAGCAATGAGCCAGCAGCTTGAATACACAAGGAGATGGCGCTGTACTGCTATACTAATACACGATACAAAGAGAGTCCAATACCTTGGCCTCTTGAGGACTGGAGGCTTGATGTTGTACTTGTCTCCCAGCTGTGGGGCAGTGGGCGTCTTCTTAGCAGGCACCAGGTTGGGGGTGTCCATCTCCAAACCTACACAACACAAATCATATTGATTGTTTCATACAGAATTTGTTAAAATAGAACATTCAGGGCCAACTACATCACTGCTCATCAGGTTCATTTTACCTATAGAACGAATCTTTGCATGGCTGGGTGCATGAGCTTTAGGTTTCTCCTTCTTCTTCTCCTCATCTCCACTCTTTTCTTTCACATCCCGCACCGGCACCTTGCCCTCCTCTTTCTTCTTCTTCTTATCTAGAGGAAAAATACAGAGTGTTACTACCTGTTGCAGGTAGGAGCCATTGTGAAACAGATGAAATGATTGGTCTGTACCAGCAGGAGAGCTGCCACTGCTAGAGACACTTTGGGAGCGGATTGTAGCCATCCAGCCTTCTACGAGCACTGACGCCAACTTCCTCAGCTCTAAAAGTAAAAAACAAGTATATTAGTGTGTTACAGATGACTAATATCTATCTATCTATCCATCTATCTATCTGTCTGAGTTTTGGTTGAGTTTTTGATGAACAAGCAGACTGACCTTCGGTCTCTGCACTCTTGCTGAGCTGCTTCACTAGCTTGGCTGTGTTGTTCTGGGAGGAGATAAAGGCAGAAGCAGCAGGTTAGACGCTACAGTTGCCTGTACAGTGTACTGGGGTAGTGTTTTGATGGACAGACTGAGACAGTACCTGTTTGAGGTGGTCCACTTTGAGAGGCAACTTCTGTAGCGTGAGCAGGATGAGCTGCAGCAGGGGGGTGTTGTTGGTGGTTTTGGAGTAGGTAAGCCAGGAGTTGAGCATCCTGTAACCACCAACTCTGATGAACCTGGAAATGTGTATTTTCAGAGAAGCTCTTACACATGACTTGTTTGCAAGATACATTCAGAGTATAGTGAAGTTCTCAAAGAGCAGTGAACAAGAAGAAACAGCCAACTGCCATTATCAAGTGTGGAGGTGTGACAATAAATAGTGATTACTATTATATTAATGGAAACAGTACAAGTTCAATCATGTGAGACTGTGTTAAAAGAACACCCAGAACCATAACTTGATAGTGACCCAAGAAACATGTATGTAAAGATGTGCTAGTCCTAGTTACAAGGTTCATTCATGCACTCACTGTGTACTTTCTTAAATTTAAGTCTGGACACTCCACTTATACTTTTAGACATGCATGTAAAAAAATAGGACAATGTTCTTTTGTATAAATGTGTGTATATTTATTTCAGTAGCATTTGACTGTGACAGAATTGAACTTTCCAAGAAGTGGGATGGAAAAAGCAAGTCAGAAGACCTTAAGTTTGAGTTAAGTGAGGGTGTTTTTGTTAGTTTACAGTTATTCCAGTGGAACAAAATATTTTCCTACTTTTACCTAACTCTGTGTTAATATTAATTAAGAACAAGACTTGTATACAAAGAAGTCTGGCCTACCTGTTAAGAACATCGTGGGATTTGGTCTGTAGCAGGATACTCAGGTACATACATCTACTGACCATCTTAGTAGAAGCTTTCATCAGGCTGCGTTGAAAGAGAGCAAAGGTGTCAAGATAACATGCTGTGTCAGAGTAATGATTCAGCTGATAAGTTAAAGGTTAAAGCACAGAAATGTGTCACATCTACTTTCAGTTCTCACCTGAACACCTTTGGGACTCCCTCCAGGCTGCGGAGCTCTCCGTCCTTCCCCAGCAGAGCCTCCACACCCTTCAGAATCTCTCTGGGGTCCACCGGTCCCCCTGCCATATCTGAAAAACACACCTCAACAATGAATACACACAGGTGGATTACAGTTTCTGCTCTGTACAAGAAACACTTTCTTTTGAGAAAAGGTATTTAAGTGCTGTTCAGTGAGGGCTCTTTGTCTGGTAAATGGAAAGGGAGCTCCACGTTACAGAATTCCACCCAGACAACAACTCCTATCTGTTTGCTCCTACCATGTCCCCATCGAGGCTCAAAAACTACTTCACATCAAAAGCACTACAATCTACAACCAACAAGTTCACAGCAGAGTCTGATTCCCCTCATCAATAGACAGTCCTCTTTGAATCATCTGACGTCTGTGATTCAGTGGTTGACAACACCAACCTGTTTGTATCAAGGACATTCCATCAACATCAAGGTCACAACACCCACATCTGGGACTGGCCAACAAGGTCTCCCTCCTCTGGTGAGGGTTTGAGCAGCAGCTCTACTTAGTTTAGTAAGTAGTGATTCAGGAGCCAACCACTCAGACCAAGTCTCCGGCAAATCATTAGAGTATTAGGCTCAGACAGAACACGTAACATGCTCTAGATTGGTGATCTGGCTGACACAGCCACATACAAATCACTTGTGACAGGTAAGTTGCAGGCAGCAGGGATTTCTAGCTGCCACAGAGCACGAAGCTGCGCTGACAGTCAAATAGCCACAGTGCATGATGGGTCAGCGTACTGCCTCTGGAGATGTTCGCGGGCCAACATGACACCAGTTGAGCCGGGACAGAGGAAGGATGCTGCAACGTCTTCCACAGTGCCTCCACAGTGTCTCCTCTCTGGGATTTTTACTTGCAGGACGAACACAAAGACTGATATAATGTTCATTTGTGAGTGTGAAGCATCACAGTTTATTCTACTGGAGGCTTTGATTTAACAGGCACCAGCAATGCAGAGAGCAAAACTGCATATAAAATGCCACACATTCAATATAAAGTTTCTTTTTTATTTCTCTAACATTTCACTTAAATATTTTCCCTAATCATATCAAACTTAACTATGAAAAAATATTCAGTAGCTATAAGAATTATTTCTTTTTACAAATATAGGTATTATATTGATACATTTCAAACACCAAACAAGGTGAAAGGTCAAAGTTACAATATACATACATATATAGTTATAATAATACCCAAAGAGATGAATTTTTTAAAGAAATGTTATTTGTAATGATTTAACAATTTTTTAATTCCACATCTATCACAATCATTAACACTTGTGTAAAAATGAAACTCAAATAAGGAGAACAGTAACAGAAACATCAACAGTTCCTTGTAAAACCCTAGTTTCACCAATTCATGTGGTATATGATGAAGTGATGAAGGATAAGAATTCAGCTTAATATGCACTAACATTAAAAATATGATTGAAGGTTACTGTATGAAGTATGAAATGCTTGAAAACTGTGGAATTAGTATGTTAAATACTCAGGGGAGACTCAGGGGTACAAATCAGGGCACTACCTGCCACCTCCATGTCAGTTTATGTCTACACACGGGCACTGTATCATCTGTAACAATAGAGAAATGAATTACAAATAAAGATAACTGTTAGTGCAACATCACATGACGATGATTTTAACCTGTCACACATTAGTCTTAACTGTAAAACAATCTCATGAATGAAAGATGTTGGATTTTTATAATTTCAATAGTTCACTTTGAAAAGTCCAATATGACCAAACAAAGACAGCCGACACTACGTTCACTGTCCTTTATGAATGTCTTCAATTTTGCGAATTAAAAAATCTATCATGACAAAACATGAATAACCTCAGATGGTTCATGATATAACTCCTTGGGCTGAGCATGCACATATTTTTCCATGTTTATGCATTTCATAATGGAACGGGTTGTGCCGATCAACTCGGGTACAGAGCCTGCTACACTGGTGGAAATCAATTCATTTGAAATATCATGATGTGAGTAATCAGTTAGGTCTTACCCGTGTAACTGTTGTAGTAGAAGTTTTATAAAGTCTCAGACCTCCACAACACTGCAAAATAACTCATTTCCTGTAAATGTCACAGCTGTTACACATACACACAGAATCAGTGTTAAACCCGGCCCTGGCTCCTGGTTCAGTGGGGGAAACAACATTATTTGTGCATTGTCAGACTGTGGTGTTATTACATTTATCACTGGTACAATATGAAAAAACAAACTGACTGTACTCGTAGGACCAAGCCTTCAACAAAAACAGTATCTAGGGTCATTTTTAACGGTTGCGCAAAAACAGACTTGAATATGGCAACAAGGAGCGACTGAATGAAGGGAATCAAATGGTAAAACGCCCTCGGTTATATAAGGGCAGTCCACGCAGCCTATAAATGGCTTGCGCTTAACCTGCCATCTGTCACAGGGAAAAGAGGCCTGCTGCTGTGGAAGGGGAGGGAGCTGGAGGCCGCCTGCTACGCTGGGCCCTCCCTCCGTTAACCACTTCGACGACGGCACACGAAACCAATCCCCACACAAAAAACAATGGCTCCCCTAGCAGCGACCGAGCCGGTGATAGGAAAACAAGCCGACGAGCACCACAGATCTAGCGAACCATACGAGTGTGACAGTCACACAATGCCATGAACACCAGTTGGTGCTTTTTCTCCCAAATGTGGCTCCGAGAACACGACTAGTCCCCGGAGCTGTCCGAGAACGAAGAGCCAACCACAGCCAGTCCACCATATCTGCCAATCCCGACTGTTTGTGCTTCGCTCGAGTCATCCTGCAATCTTTATCCACAGATTGCCGAGTACGTGAGGCGGACTTTCGGGAAGTCCCTGTGCTTTAATTACCGACATTTCAACACACACAGTGCTTCATGAAATATGTCCACAATCCTCAAGCTAACGCAATCTTTATGTATAGATTGCGGTGGGTGTTAGTTCCGTGGAGCAGCCCCTACAAAACAAATCTGGCAGGCAAAAAAACAAAACCAAAAAACAATCCGACTTCATGAGCAGGAATTGGCTTTCTATGCCTACGGCAATCTTTATGAATAGATTGCTTATGGTTATTTTACGAATTTAATGACTACATTTCGTTTTATTTGCACAATTCGTCCATTCCGTCTCACACACAAAGAAACGGAGCCTTGTGCCTCCGTCCACTTTCCTGTGTGAGCTCATACTACAGCATTTGTCTATATTCAAATAGTTTAAGTACCAAGCTAACTTACGGTGCCGGCTAACCAGCTACCGTTAGCTAGCCTACCATCTACGACCATTTTCACTTGATTTATCTCGATTCAATTAACTTCAAAATCAACTTACTATTGACACTATAGATCCTCAGCGTCTCGGGTGTATTAGAGTGTGCTTTTCAGGCACTTATATCTCTTATTTCATCAATTTTATATCGTCAACCTTCATGGTTTTAATATCAACTTAAATACTTCTTATGGGTGGGGCTGAAAGCTAGCCTTTCCTTCAGGAACAAACTGGAGGCAAAAATAGTAATCAAATGTCCATTACTTGAAGAAAAAATATGAATTTGAGTAGAGCTGATCAAAGTCCTCGACGGTGCAGTCTTCGGCAAAGCAAATTCATACCTGCAAAACACACAAAGAAAACACGTTTAATTTCGACTCTGACCAATGTCGTCCTTCGTCTATATCAAAGCCCCTTGTTGGTTGTTGAATACATTCAGTAGGAATTTCGCATTGTAGACGGACAAAATGTTGAAAATAACAAGCCTAGCTGTCTTTCTGACTTCACTTACCTTTGACCAAATCCAGGAATGAGCTCGAAGAGGAGGGACTTGGGTTTTATACTGGGTGACGTATTTTACGTCAGGGGCAACGTTTTTCTCTGGTTTAGCTGAAACAAAATGGCGGCTCACCGACCTTCTCTGGTCCATGAAGGGCGTAATGGCGTATCACACATTGTGGAATCTATTATTTTGAAATACTCCTTAGATTTACTTTAAAAGTGGTGTGTACTTATGTCATTTAGCAGACACTAAAGCACACCGACACATTTAGATGCATTAGTTGGCTTTTAGCTATTATTTCCCATATAAATGTTGTTAATAATATTTCTTCAAAATGGCGACTGTTTTCTGTAGCCACTGTGCGTGGATGTCACCATGTGTCAAGAGACCACAAGTGCCAGTCGACAATAACCAGCATTTTAACAATCATCTACAGCCAAGAGACTGAAATGAAAATGGCAGAATGTGAATTTACACACAACATACAGGCTTTATTAATGATTCGATTTTATATATAATGAAGTTTAACGCTACATTTTTGCGTGACCTTTCACCTTTCACCTACAACCCCACTGGGAAAATGGCTGCCTCCCTTCAAGGCATCGCGAAGGTTTTGTGCCATCTATCGCCTTCAATTTTTGTGCATCCATTACGACGGTATCAGGTATTTTAACTCTGCTGTGGATATGCCATCATCCGTTAATGTGTGCCATCAGTTCGTACTAAAGTTTACACGTTGGAGTGATGTAAAATGCTGGACGCTTCCAGCCCTATGCTGTGTAGTAATGTTGTAACTTAACATAACGGTAAAAACGACCCTTGCGTTAACTTGATATAAACTGAATGTGTTAAATTGTCGGTAATAATACACGCTGTGTAGAACACAGTGTCGCAGTTGTACTGTCAGGTCGAGGGAGCTTGTGTATGTGTAACATGAGTTTACGTGTAAAGTCAGCATGCTTACTTACTACTATTATTTAGCTACGGTGACCGAAAGGCAAGTCCAATTTATACATTTGGGTTTTGCACCTTGCCGATAATCTTAATTGCTTATATTTCTTATTTTATATGCACTCTTTCCCACTTTGTACTGTAGCTGCTACCCAACATCAGGACACATCAGGTTTTATCTTATCTTGTTTGGACTGACCGAAATCCATAAATATAGACTTGATAAATATGGGCTTCATGTATTCTTGACCATGTGTCCGAAGGGATGTTGTGATCATGACGATGGTGATGATTCTGTTTGCCTACAGTCATTTCTGCAGAGGCTACCTGTAGGATCATGGCGGGCTCTCGCTTCGTCTCTACCTCCAAGTCGGTCTTTCTGCAGAGCAGCATCGCTGCAGGATGAGGAGGCTGCTCAGGCTGCTGAGGCTCTGCTCCGCTACAAGGACAGACCCTGGGATTATCTGGAGAGTGAAGGTAAATTGCCTAAAAAACAAAGGCTCATCTTTAGTCCTTGTACTTGATTTTACAATAGATTAATTTCTCCTGACAGAGTACATTGAGAGATACGGAACCAGTCCAGTGTGGACAGGCTACAGGAGGAACCACAAAGGTGGCATTCCCCCACAGAAGACACGCAAGACCTGCATTGTAAAATTTCTATTTTAATCCATCTTCCATTAGTTCCATGTTCTCATCTGTCCTGTAAAGTAACTTCACACTGATTCTGTTGCGATAGAGAGGAAACAAGATATGCGGAAACCCCTGTCCAGTTTGTCGGGATCCAAACGTTATTATCCATCACCAGGTGGGTTAACATGTCAGTCACACTAATGGTCTCACCACACATCAGACACACATGCACTACTGGGTTACAGTACTTTGTATTGTTCTGTTATACATTTGCTATCAAGCTTTTGCTGCAGAAGTCTGAGTCTGGAAGTTTTAATTATTAGAGTTGTTTGCAAAGAAATGAATATGCTTCATATGTCTGCAGTACTTGAACATGGAGCATCTTATATCCAAGTACAGGCTGGGAGGAGGGTTTGGTACTTGTTTTCAACATGGCATTCAGATGAATCCTCACTCAACCACAACACACTATGCGCTGTGTCACACATGCTTCTGAGATAATGTTTCTTTAAAGTTGGTTGCCTTTTTGCTTGAAAGCAATTCTTCAATTCCCAAAATTGTTGCCAATTATAATTCTGTCAGTGGACTAATGGATGAATCATGTAATCGTTAGAGCTCTAAAGCGGATATTGTCTGGTCTATAGGTGCCATGGAAGGTTCTGTGTTGTTTGCTGTGGTACAGTATCACTTAGACCAGTTGTAATGTTTTAAATTATTAGTGGTGGGGAGTAACTAAGTACATTAACTCAAATGCTGTACTTAAGTACAAGTTACTTACTTTACTTTTATATTTCCATTTCATGCTTAATACTTCTACTCCACTCCTTTAAGAGGAACATATTGTACTCTTTACCCCACTACATTTATTTGACAACTAAAGTAGTTACTTTTAAGGTTTATACTTTCCACAATAAAAGCACATGATAAGCTTATCAAATAGAATCATAAACCACTGGAACATGTTAAATTGTCCTTTGTGCCAATTGATGGTACACACATGAGGTTTTCCTTTATTTTGAGAGGGATGGGAGCTGTACCTCAGACATGGAAAGGATGTACATTTTGGGACACATCATCAGTAGTGTGCCTTTGAGTCATAGGGTGTTTTGGCCTTTCAACACTCGACACCCTCATCAAAGGTGGCCAGCCACAGGGTGATCAAGCCTGAGCTTGTGTCCCATGTCCAATTATACAAAGTGCCGTATTTGTTACAGCCCCACAGACTATGCAAGGCAGGGGCGTCCTCTTCCCTGAGTCAAGCCTCACACTGACCGCATACCTCGTTCACCTTCCTAGTAGTAGTTGAAAATTAAACTGATGCTTCCCATCCATTTTGTCTTGTCACCAGTTATAAAAAAATGGTGTCTAGTTGGGGCCTCTTGTCATGTTTCATATTTATGTTCTTGTAAGCAAGTGATCAATTGTCCGACCTTCAAATGGTTAAACTTAAACGTCTATAAACTAAACAGCCAGCTAATACATTTGCCTCTTTCACAATTAATTGTGTGCATTTTGTCAGATTATTAGTGTGAATGCTGTTCACCAGCATTCACAGTAATGCTCTTTGAATCTGTATTCAACAACTATTTCTTCCGCATGTTTTTTGACTTTAACTACTCCTGCATACTTTAAGCTACAGAGACCATTCAACTATCAAAATATTCCGCTCGTTAAGCACATTAGTGCTATGACTTTTCTTGTTTCAACTATTTATACTTAAAAATAATAAGCTTTTTTCAGATTTTTTTACAATTTAATCCAGTGGAGAAAATCTTCAAATCACCTCAAACTTGCTCCACTTTGAAATACTACTGCTTCCGCATACTTTTAGCTAAAGACACCATTTAAACTTTAAACTGGTTACAAGACTTTGAACTATTAAGCTATGATTCAGCTTTGTGATATGTTATAAAAAGCAAAAGGCGTTTACTCATCTCATCTAGCCACCTTTTTTTAAGAATTCAGAATTCACCATTGGAATATTTATTGATGTATTTTATATTGTTTAACAAAATGAGCTTGTGTTAATCAGACCTTATTTAAGGCATCTAACTTAAAACCCACTGACTTCCAGATGAGGGAACAGGAAGTTCTAAAATGCAGACTCATATCTGGGTTTTAGGCAAGGAAGGTGAAAAGAGAAGATGTCACTCGTTGCTGTCACGTCATATTATTGAGGTACAATACATGCACAGTTTGCGCTCACCAAAATTGAGCCAATTACAACACACAATCACAGCTCCAGTTACACTGCATATATGTTTATACCCCAAAGCTCAAGACCGTTTCAGTAAGCCTTGATTTTTAGGACTCATTCCTGTAGCGTTCTATAATTCATAAGCTGAAAACCATGGCAGCAGCACGTTTTTAGTGTCCCCTGCTATCAGTTTCTGTTGGCATGTGTGCTACTGGACATCACATCTCTCTTTTTGCAGTTTTCTGTAAATGCTGCGCATGTGTTGTCAAATTGGGGACAGATATTTTCTTAACTTGCAGTGTGTTGAGCACTTAGGGCCACTGTAATATTGGCAGTAATCAATTAGCTTTCTGCTTTTCTGAATTGATCAAATTGGGGTAACAGAATCACATCATATCAGCGTCAGTGTACAATTCTGTGTAAAGCTTCATTTTCAGCAGTTTATCTGATTGCATCTCTCCTCTCCTATGGTATGCCGACCCAAATGTATCCTCTCTTACAGAATGTGAAATTGTTGCAGCAGTTCATTAGTCCCCACACTGGAATGGTGTATGATCCCACTCAAACTGGTAAGTCATCAAAGTGAGCACATGTATTGATGTATAAGGAGTCTTCCACTTGACTATCAGATGGCTAATGTTGTGTTGGTTGTACTGTCTGTAGGTGTGTGTATGAAACAGCAGAAGAAGCTAAACGAGGCAATCAGCACAGCAAGAGATCACGGTACGTAACCCAAAAGTAGAATAAAGTCATACAGTAGTAGTACAGTAGTACAGTATGAGGCCAAGCAATGTGCTGCTGTGGTTGGGGCCAGCCGCAAAACAGATTTTGGCACTAAAAAAAGAGGCTCACCTAATAAAAAGATGTTACATCAGTTCAATTTGGTGCTTTATTTAGAATATTTTCACAGCTTTACCTTGCTGTCAGGGAACTGAAGCTGTTAGAGACACCTATGCTCTCTTCAAAGTCAATAGGCTCAACTGACAAAAACAGTCAAGGGAGTTGCTAGTCTACTGCTGCCTCAATCGCTTAGTTGCTTTTTGCATGCCATTCTAGTGTAGGTGTCTAAAATTTGTTACTGCTGCCCACACAAGCAGTGCAATACAATCCCACAACTAATCCTTAAGAGAGCACCTCACTAAAGTTGCCCATCAGTCCATTTGATGTCCTTTTATCCTTGCATTCATATTTATTTTTCTCTTTTTAAGTGGATATAAAATTACATATACTATACTTGCATGTACTGTCAGTAAATGTAACTCAGTAGTACCATCTAGTGGCTGCAGAAAAGTACAATTTACCATGTCCCATGTACGACCCCATGTGACTTTACAATAACTAATCCTAAATAAGGTTTGACCTCGAGCCTAGCTGCATGTCAGGGAACTGAGAGAATCTAAGGACTAAGACTGTGACTGTTTTGTATTAGATCACATGCAGACCCCTGCTAGCCAATAAAATATTACAGATAGAATTCAGTCATCCCACAGCACATTGAGGGGGTTGTCTGTTTCATGTAGTGTAATTGAAAGTGATTTGAAGTCACAGAAGCAGTCAAGTGTCACTCCAACTCCCTGTGTCTTCTTTCAGGCTTACTTCCTTTTCAGATTCCGTATATGGAATTTTCAGGAGAGGACTACTCCAATTCCCATGATGCTGTGGGGTCCACACCACCTCCCCAGTCTCTAACCTCAGGTGACACCTGGTACAAATGGTACAGTGAAATAACGCCTGATGAGAATGAAGTGGCTAAAGTGAAGAAGACATACAAGGCTTACTTAAAGTGATGGAACCTACAGAACCAGTTCAGTTGATCATGCTGTGATAGTGCTGCCATTAATGCAGTAACTGTAACTAAGTTACTTTGGTTTGCTGTATATATACTGTATGTATGCTTATTGGACCATGTAAATTTCCTCCCTGTTTTAATATTCTACTGGTATGAAAATAAAAATTGCACAATAACAATTTTTGTAAAATTGTTTTATTTGAATTTTTGGCTTTAGTAGATCTTGACCACGGATAATTTTTGACCTCCTGCTGCATTTATAGAAATTCTCCAAGCACTCTATATCATTAAAGCTGTTCCAGTCCAGAAGAAAGGGAATAGATAGCCCGCCACAAATCCCAATGGTTTTTATTAGCAGTGTTACTTTGAGAGACATGCTGACTGGTCCCAGATGGCATGTATGTAGCATATGACGGAGGGACACAGTGTGCTGATGGTGACTCTGTGATCATGGATTGACCTTGTTGACCATGGTCTCTCCCAGAGACTCCAGCACCTCCCGCTTGTAATCGTCGAAGTCTCCGTCAATCTGGTTGATCGTACAGTCCTCCACCACCCACAGCTGGCACTGAGTCTCTGTGATGAGCCGGGCATCGTGACTCACAATGATCACAGCTGGACAAGAAAGGAAGGTTTGTCAGACCCAACCAGTACACTTGACTGCTTATCTATTCAAGCACTTCAACATAGTCTCAACTGTTCAGTGTCTCTTCATGCATCACTCGCAGACTATTCACAATGTCAATCTTATCAATGAGTGTATACTATACCGAAGGTCATTTCCACCAAGAAAACATGAACTGTTGAGAATGACAAATACTTTTATTGTGTCATAAATTTCATTCAAAATAAGCCAAATTTTAGTTACCTCATTTTTGGCTTAATATCACAAAAATGTCTTAGTATCTCATTACTCCAACTGACAATTTGTCTTCTTAATTATCACCTTTTCCCTTCTGGCTTCCATAATGAGAGCTGATCAATAAAAGTCAGCAGAGAAATGTCAAAGGTATGTTTGACATTTCAAAAATGTCTGTATTAGAGTTTGTCCACCAGAGCCCCCAGACACACGGTTTACACCGTTATGCTCCAGTCATCACATATATTGGTCACCATTCTTTATCATCATCCTAATCAAAGATAAAAATGTTTTATTTGACCATGTATTGTTATCAGACTTTAACCTCACAAATATCAGTCAGGCTCTGGACTTAAGTGCCTAACATTTTTATGCCTCCCTGCTGGCGACAGCCCTCATCGGGCATTAAGGTATGAGTTGTTTGTACCTCCGTCCCATTCTAGTGAATGTGATATATCATATTTTGATATCAATCCTAAATGTTTTCAGTGTACAGCAGCAACAGTTTTAGAAGGGAGTGTACTTCTATAATGATATTCTAAACCCTTACAGGTATACACCTTCACTATTTATTTGAATTATTTTGTATTTCTGATTGATGATTAGAACAACAGAGCTACATCTCAAATTAATCTTCAGGTTCCTGCTATCTCCCCCTAAGAAGACAAAAATGGTAAACACTCACTACAGTATGATGATCAACTTGAAATAAGTAATTCAGACATCTAAAACAATACAGCACACTCTTGAGACTGGAGAATGACTGGTATGATCATTGGATTTTTAGTTCATCAGTGGTGAATTAATTCCTTTGCTGGTGGGGACACCTCATGTATACAGTATCACAGTATAGGTCTTATAGAACCACTATTCTTACCTCCTTTATATTCATTGATGGCCTCTGATAAGGCATCGATTGACTCAATGTCCAAATTGTTGGTGGGTTCATCCTATGAGAGAAAAAGCAGTTGTCAGTCATAGGATTCATCTAGGTACTACATCAACAGAATGGACTGAAGGCTCCGTGGCCCTTACCAAGATCAGTACATCAGGCTGACGACATGACAGTTCAGCAAACACTACTCTGGCCTTCTGACCGCCTGTTGGAGAGAAAACTGTTAGAAATCTCCTTCATGTCAGCTGACAGTCATTGTGTGACAGTTCATGAACATACCAGACAGTTTGGAGATCTGAATAGTGTGGGCGTGGCTCTCCAGGCCAAAACGTCCCAGGCACTTCCTGCCGTCCTGGTAGGGAAGGTTGAAGTTCCTCATCAGGTACTCTGTGGCGGTCTCCTCCATGTTCAATTGATCAGCATACTGCTGATTGAAGAAGCCCACTTTCTGTAAGCAGACAAAGACCCAAGTTACAACTCTGCTAATCTCATTTACCAAAATAAAGTAAACCAGAATTAGCAGCTCATGGTTAAATGCCTCCGCCAACCAGTCAAGTGTCCGTTTACATCCATGGATGTCCAAAATGTCTTCACTTTGTCATTTTATCATTTGTGTGACATTGTCCTAACTATCATATGACTTCTTGAGTTATAGCTAAAACATGCATCCTTTGACAAACAAAATCTAATCACCATCGAGTCCAAGTGGAGGGTTGTGGCAAAATGAAAAAAATCCCTCCAGATGTACCTGACATTCACGAGAACTGTACGGATGGACGGACAACCCAAAATCATAATGGCTCTGGCCAAGGTTTGCCATCTAACCACATGTTCATAGTGTGTGGAAGGTAATAAACAAGTTTTCAGTCTGTTCATTTCATTTCATGACTAGCAGAGCACCATAGGCTCATGTAGGGACAGGCAGTTAGTGATTTGGTAGATTTGGCCTCTTTTTGTCAAAGAGTGGCACATCTAGAGATGTTCAGGCAGATACTCTATTAGCTCCTCTGCTCTGTCAATGTGCATCATCCATGTTAGTTGTGGCTTTCTGAATTGACTTAAGTTGATCAATTAGATACATTTTTTGCCCATTATATATTAAAAATAATTAAACTGTGTTATTATGCCATCTCATATTAGACAATTATAGCAAAGTAAAGTACAATATAAGTAAATTATGACCTCAAGTTTGACATCTTGTGTTGCTGTCGCAAGGATGCTGGGAAGATGGGTTTGGCCAATAGTCAAAATTCAGACTGAAGAAGAACAATGCATATTTTGTCCTGGCTGTGGAACAATGGACCAGCTCTTCACTCTCGCAGCGATCCTGGAGGGGGCCTGGGAATATGCCCATCCAGTCTACATGTGTTTTGTGGACTTGGAGAAGATCCCTGGGAGATACTGTGTAAGGTGCTGCAGGAGTATGGGGTGAGGGGGTTACGTCTCAGGGCCATCCAATCTCTGTACTCCCAAAGCGTGCCTTGTAACCAATCATGTTCATGATATTCATGGACAGGATATCGAGGCGTAGTTGGGGGGACTGCAGATCGGTGTGCTGAAGATCTCATCGTTGCTTTTTGCAGATGATGTGGTCCTGATGGTCTGCGACCTCTAGCACTCACTGGATCAGTTCGCAGCGTGTGTGAGGCTGCTGGGATGAGGATAAACACCTCTAAATCGAAGGCCATGGTTCTCAGCAGGAAACCGATGGATTGTCTACTCTGGGTAGGAAAGAGTACCTTGGGGTCTTGTTCACGAATGAGGGGATGATGGAACATGAGATTGGCCAGAGAATCGGAGCAGCGGAGGCGGTATTGCATTCACTTTACTGCATCGTTGTGACAAAAAGAGAGCTGAGCCAAAAGACAAAGCTCTTGATCTACCGGTCAATCTTCGTTTCTACTCTCACCTATGGCCATGAGGGCTGGGTCATGACCCAAAGAACTAGATAGCCGCTACAAGCAGCTCTCAGAAGGGTGGCTGGCGACTCCCTTAGAGATAGGGTGAGAAGCTCAGCCATCCGTGAGGGACTCGGAGTAGAGCTGCTGCTTATTTTTTGTTTAAAGGAGCCAGCTGAGGTGGTTAGAGCATCTGGTATGGATGCCCCCCCTAGGGGGTGCCTCCCTAGGGAGGTGTTCCAGGTAGGACCAGCTGGGAGGAGGCCCCACGGAAGACCTAGGACTAGGTGGAGAGGTTATATCTCTTCACTGGCCTGGGAACGCCTCAGGATCCCCCAGTCAGAGCTGTTTAATGTGGCCCAGGAAAGAGAAGTTTAGGGTCCCCTGCTGGAGCTGTTGGCCCTGTGAGCCGACCCGGATAAGAGACTGATGATGAGTGAGAGTGAGAATTTCACTGATAGTATTATTATTGTTTTGTTTTGGCCGTGATAATTGTGTTATGGAAACCTGGTATTGTAAGAACCCTACAGTGTACAGTATGTATTTTAAGCGTCAAAC
This sequence comes from Pterois miles, assembly GCA_947000775.1. NCBI lineage: Eukaryota > Metazoa > Chordata > Actinopteri > Perciformes > Scorpaenidae > Pterois > Pterois miles. Next base: position 103,560 of record CAMQGK010000225.1, on the reverse strand, counting down.
ATCAGCATGAAGTTACTCACCAAGCGATGATTCTTCCTCATCTCACCTTTAGTCTAAAAAACAAATATCCAGTTACCTCAGTGGTACATATATTTGAGACAAATTCATCTTCATGTCTACACTCTTACAGGATTTAATTTCCCAGTGAGTAGCAGCAGCAGGGTACTCTTCCCAACACCATTGGGTCCAACTATACAAACTAAAGGAGGGAGGAAAAATAAGGGGTCAGTAGATGCGGACATGGAGTCCAGTCAGCAGCGCACTGAACAAACTACAACAACGGAGGGCAGACGGAATATAAACTAGTCTACGATAATGCAGCTCCTGCTTTTTCTGCCATCATCTTTACATTAACTACATAGTCACATCCTTGAGCGTTTCCTTGTTTTGTTCCGTTTATGTAGAAGAACAGACTTTTTAAGCCTCCAGCAACACATCAAGTACACAGACAAATGCATAATGAATAATGCCCCTGGTATTGCAGCTGTTTGTGCCAGTGCCCTCAACATGATGATAGAGGTAGCATACTCACTCCTGGAGTCCATGTCGATTCCAAAGTCCACATTTTTGAAGAGAGGCTTCTGACCCCCATAGCCAAAGTCAACACCTGTAAAGGGGAGACTCTATTATAGAGGCAGTTCTCTCACTCCACTGCTGTGTTGTTATTCTTTGTTCCTGTGTGTATCTGTGTTGTGTATTGTTTGTGTCGTTTAAGATTGTAGTCCCTAGGGATCATTTAAGTGTCTTGTCCTGTCCCAGCCTCTCTCCATTGTCACTGTCAAAATATATTTATTCAAAAAACAGCAAAAAGAAGCATTATTAGTCGCTCCAATTCATGACGATGTGTTCTTCTGAGATGTTTATTTGACTAACAAACACTGTTATTCCCATCATGACTGAAGGTTCATGTAACCACAACATGTCCACAGTCCTCATCTGCCTCCTTCACTTCTTACCTCTGTCTTAGCTCACTTTCAGATTTGAGACAGACAGTTGTCACCTGCTGCTGAAACCTGGTGTGCGCTGCACAGAATTGCTGCAGCAGTCTGCAGATGTTCTTACTGTGTAGTCCCAGTATGGGTGGTGAAAGAGGAGGTGGGTTGGGAAAGGTGAACTTGACGGTGTACTCTTTAGGCCTCTTCAGCAGCTCTGTGGCCTCCTGGCTCTCCTCTTCCTGACCTCCCTTCTTCTTGCCTTTCTGCTGCTTTCTGGTCAGGGCCTCCTTAGTTTGCTTCTCCTGACAGGAACCATTTAAACAAACTAGTGTTAGTCGCAAAAACAACTTGAGACTGAATAGACGGGTAAAGTCTTGGTGTCAAGTGGAAATGGCAAGGTGTGACAGACACTTGAATCTGGAGATTTAGGTAGTACATGACATGAAGACTGTATAGGCATGTTTCAACAGCATCAGCTGCGAGAGAGTGACCAACTGTTGGCTCTCTTTAAAATCTAGTTCATTTGGTTTCAGCTTTATAAAACCAGACTCTGGGGGGATGGCACACTCACAGCCTGTTTGGTGGACTTGCCACCAGCCTTCAGGTCTTTGAGTTTCTTCTCCTGCTTGTCATACTGTTTCTGCAGTTCTTTCTGCTTCTGCACATACATCTTCTTGAAGGTCACTTAAAGAAAAACAAGATAAAACAAAAAAACACACTGAGTAATGTAAAGCAGGATTTCTAGTATCAGTTTTCAGCTGTGTGCTTCACTCTAACCATGGCACTAACTTGGTACAAAAAGATGCAATGAAACACATTTCAACAAAGACGTGTACACAGTGAAAGCTACACACTGAATTTCAGATCCAACAGAGTCCTTAAGTCTAAAGACAAAACTGACAAGCCAAATGGAGTGATGAAGATATTGTTAATGGGAATTTAATCTATGTTTAAGTGTTGTTTAAGTCATGTCATCTTAAATACAATACATATTGCTCTTAACTGCTACTTACAGTAGTTCCCTCTGTAATAGTAGAGTTTTTGGCTGTCTAAGTGGATGATATCTGTACACACATCATCAAGGAAACTCTGGTCGTGTGAAACTATGAGGAGAGTCTTCTTCCAGCCTTGAAGATAGCTGTGGAGAGGAGTATACAGGCACATAACTTCAATATAATAAAAAGCAATATCAATCATTTTTTCCAAATATTCATATAAAGGCATAAATAAGAAAAAAGCTTGCTAAGGTCTATCGGCGCAAAATGCACATCTAATTTACTGAAAGCTAATTCATGGTGTGTGGACTATTATTTTCTAATGAAAAACAGAGGGTGTAGAATAATATACATGTACTTCCAATTATCACCCCAAGGTCCTCCTCATGTTTTTCTGATAGTATAAATCCTGTCAGGTCATGGAAAGTCTGGAGCAGCAAAAGAGACAGAGCAACGTGTCATGCTCTGAAACCACGGCAACTGAAGGGGAAAACATCAGCACTACAATATGCAACCAAGGACTGACTCGGTAACAAAATGCCTGTAGTTAAATAAAAAATAAAAAAAAACAAGATTTCAGCATGTTAAAAGGATTATTTGGTGCCCTCTGTCTACCAGGGGTGCAGCTAATGAGGTTAGCAAGCTAACGTTAGCCATGTGTTAGCAAGCTAGTGTAGTTGGCTAAAGCACTCACAAACATAATGTGGCATAGCTTTCTGATTTATCCACAATCCACTACCCAGCACACAACAGCTGTTAGGCATTTTGTTTTTAAGCAGACAACAAGGATGCACCTTGATGCAATAAAAACTCAATGAAGAGCGATGAATTGTTTCCCCTTCGGTGTAGGTGGAACTTAATTGCGCTCTGTCTCTATGACCTATGAAATAAATATTGCCCTTTATTACTTGTCACTTTATCGTAAACTCAGTACTTTTGTCCCTGTATGTCAGTGGTGTGGTTGTTGTCAGGAATTGATCTGATCACATCAGATCAAATAGGTTAACGTGGTGGTTACCATAGTGATCAACCCCCGGGTAAAACATAGCCAGGGTTGTGATACCATAACACCAGAATTAAGCCCAAAGATTACTAGATAATCCACTAATGTTTGTATACTGGCCTCAACTGTAGGAGCTAGCACAGCTGGTGAGTTAACAACAGCAGCAGTGTATTCCGTTTTCATTGTAATATCAGCACCGCTGCAAAAATGTCGCATGCTCATTAATATCTTCTGCTGTGGTGTTTTAGCAAGTGCAGAGCTTAGCCTCTCCACACAGAGTGGAGCAGACAACAGACAGGTGAAGCAAACACAATATTGTTTTCACCAGTTACAAACAGACTCGGAACTGAACGAAAGCTGATGCATGCTGAGTCTGATGGTGTTTTCTTGTTTTCAGTAGTGCTAGACCAGAGAATACTGGGTTAAAACAGATCCTCATTGTTCTCTGTGAAGTTTGCTGGAAGTGACGTGATGTAACCCCAATGCGTTTGAGCACCATGCCAGACTCCCTTTAACTAACTTAACTTAACTAAACTTTTAAATGCATTACTTGTCAGCAACTAGTCATGTGGTGACTTAGGAGGAAATTCATCATTGTGATTCAGCATGCAGTTAACACACCAGTCAATATTGTCTGAATGAAAAGTCAATTCCTGGCAATTGCTCCTGGTGTTCTTCACCACTGTTTTGGAAGAAGGAAATAAAGGGATTATCGGGCAAACCAGCCTTATTTTTAAAATAAGTGCTGGATCTAATTTATGGCGATGTGAAGAGTGGTTCATTTGAATTTTGAAAGGTGCTAATAGCTATTTAAAGAAATGTGTTACATTTGAGTACGGCTCATCTGCCACCCCAAAGCAGTCAACATCGTGGAAACACTGAGCAGTCCATGAAGTTGAAAAGTATGCAGCTTCAAATCAAACATCATCATCATCATCATCTTTCCACTGAACCCAAGCAGCATCCCACAGTCTCTGCTGCTTCTTTATTTGACCTTGCAGAAACAATGACATGAACAATAAATCCTGAGTGACAGGTCAGACCACCTCTGTCTCTAACTGGTAGGAGGATGCTGAAAGACTTGTGACTGCCTGAGGCAAAGTTCAATCAGATGTAACTCTGCTTTGCTAAGTTAGCTTCTCTCAACAACAACATTCCTTCCTGTTCTCAGTACTAACAAAGCAGAAGTGAGCAGGACTCACATACCCCCAATCACTGTCTACCTTTGGCCAGCACGCAAACATACTAAAAGAAGAGCAGGCATTCAGGGTGCTATATACAGTATTATAACCTCAACTTTGTTGTAGCAGGGGTGTACAGATTATATAATAAATTCAGCAATGGAAGCAATATAAAAAAATACAAAATTCACCTTTTTGTTGCCAAAATTTCAGACATTTTGGGCATTCTGGAATCCTCACATCAAAAGGCCCATCAAACCAACTTTGAAGTTTCTATGTCTAACAGTTTAAGTTCTGCTCCAGAAAACAAAGTGACACGAGAGCAGACGGATGGACAGGCGGACAAACGGATGGACTGATTGACAGACGGACGGGCGTAGTGCTATACTGTATAGCCCTGACAACACTGTAGCAGGACTCAGTGAAATGATTCAGAGAAATACATTAGATGAAAAAGCTGTGTACTTGTTGAGCCAGATGACAGCGTTCAGGTCCAGGTGGTTGGTGGGTTCATCCAGCATCAGTAGAGTGGGTTCCATGAACAGAGCTCTGTGGGCACAGATGGGCAGAGGGAGTAAAAAGCAACTTTCAACAGCTTAATGTTGGACCAGCTCCAGCCATGACGACTGTAATGGTGTACCTGGCAAGGGAGACTCTCATTCTCCACCCTCCAGAGAACCTCTTGGTGGGTCTGTTCTGCATCTCTGGAGTAAATGACAGACCAGCCAGGATCCTTCTGGCCTTGGCCTCAGCTGCTGCAGCTCCAATTGCCCTCAGCTCTTCATAGACCTGCCAACAAGGAGAAACACCAGCCATCAGATGATCAGGCCAGTTGGAAACAAGCCAACAGATTATTTAAAGCACTTTGTTTGGAAGTCAAACTGAAGGTGAGTGCTCCTGAAATGTCACTAATAATCCCTCATTGCACAGGAAACTGCACAATTACAGAAAGTACAGTTTGTTGAGAGTAGGGATTGAAACCGTTCGGTTAAAAAAAACGAACCATACAGTTCAATAGTGATGGGTCGTTGACGTGTATGTATTGTTCGGTTCATTTGAAGTACGGTATGTTAAGAGGCTGATTGTGTATTTTTTTCAGTTTTTTCAGAGACAAATCTAAGTCCAGTTGCCTTCGATTCAGTTGTTGTCAGAATGAATATGACCTGGAAGAATGAGAACATTCACAGACTTTCATCTTTTATTGTCACACTAGAAATAATGTCCTATGGAAAGACGCTGGGATACGGTGGACAGGAATATCAGGTATAACACACATGCACAGTGTAATTGAAACTGCGGTTGTGCGTTGTTGGCTCAATTTTGGCGATGGCGGACCAGATTTTACTGTGCATGTGTTGTACCGCCAAAGAGATGACGCGTTGATGATGTGTGACCCAGCCTCCTTCCTTCTCAAAGTCCTCAGTTGGCAGAGACGTCGATAAAGTGCAGAGTACGGCTGTCATTCTGTTAAGGAAATGGCGAGTGGACACCGGTGTTGTTTCGCTCTGCTGTGTGGGAGCTTTATGGATTTAAGATAGGATATAAGATAAGATATTCCTTTATTAGTCCCACAGTGGAGAAATTTACGTTTGGTTTTACATATAATTTGGTGTTACATATGACAGTGACTTCCAAATGAATGATTTACATCACTCCGGTGTGTCCGTTGATAGGAGGAGAGAGTCGGGGAGAAATGAGCAACTCCTTATCCCAGCAGCATTTAAACAGCCTCTACATGCAGACTCAGACAGAGCAAAAAGCAAAACTAAAGCAGTCGTGGAGGACGCTGGATTTCAGAATATGATTTGGGTACTTGAGCAGCACTATAATATGTTGTCTGACAGACATATCAGCTACACAGTAATTCCTGAACTGTATGAACAGACACGACGATGAACTGTGAAAGAAGTGACTACAGACAGATAGATGGACATCCAGGGCTGAATGTGGACAAACTCATCTTCTAGCAGAAGAACATGAAGACAGGATGAACAGAGAAGTGTTGATCTGAATCAGTGTGTGTTTGGTTTATGATGCTCTTTATGTTGATGGCCTGAGCCTCTGTGTGTTTTATTATTATTATTATTATCATTTAGATATCAGGGAATAGAGAGACATAGAGAATGTTGCTGTTGTTTAAAAAACAATTTATAATTAGTTTTTTATTTATTCATTATTTTTAAATAACACATTAACACTTCCTTATGTTAGCCTGGTCTACTGTTGTGCAGGCAAACAGTTGACTTATTTTGGCAAATAAATGAAAATCTGTTCAAATTGAAATTGAAATTGGACCTCCTTACTGTACAATAAATACCGTTTACTGCTGTACCAAACCAAACCCCAAACAGTGAACCGAACCGAAATGAACCATGAATGTTATGAATCATCCCACCCCTAGTTGAGACTGAAGCATTAAGCATGACATTTGCCTTTGTTTACTCTTTATTCTTTGAATCTGTTCAGTTGTGTTTCTGTCACTTATTTTTAGTGAATTCACTGTTCAAATTCATCTTTTTTCCCCCCAAATCCTCACATCAAAAGGCCCAACTAGGCAACGCTGTCAACCATCATATCAACTTTGAAGTTCCTAAGTCAAACAGTTTCTAAAGTTCTGCTCTAGAAATGGAACAGAAGATAAAAATAATCACTTTTCTGAGAGAAAAATTAAAAACAAAAACTTTATAGCACCACCCTGGAATTCTAACCTGAGAAAGACACAACTAGACCACCTTGCAAGGCTGTAATATTCTGCTCCAGAAACAAAACAGCTAAAAATCTCAGTTTTTGGCAATTCAAAAATTTGAGGCAAATTTGGACTTCTAACCCCTGAAATCCAGCCAGCTGTCTGTCCGTCCGTCCATCCATCTATCCATGTGTGTGTACCAGCATGGTAGCTAACTATATAATAAAATAGAAATGAACACTGCTTCTGCACAACTCTTCAAAGTAACATTTTCTTTTTGCTTTAACTTTTTCTCTGTTTTAAGTACTCTGTATTAACCTAAGTTTCTGATTGTTTACACTTTGACACGTGAACGTGCAATTTAACCCTTATAAATAAGACCTAGTCCAATGGTATAGCGTGAAAGCAGGGGTAGGTTTTTTTTTTTTCCTTTTTTTTTGTTTAAACGTTATCTGTTATAGTTTGTAATTAAGTTAAAATGAATTAACAATAAAGAGAACCGTGAAAGAAAATATAAATGAATAAATAAACATATTAAAGTCAAGTACAGCATGGGGAAGTGGCGCTGACCTTCTCCAGCCTCTCAGCCACACTGTCCTCTCCCTTCTCCAGCCGAGCCTGGAGCTGCCTCTCCTCCTCCAGAAGCTTCAGACGGCGGGTGTCTGCCTTCAGCACCGCCTGCACTGCCGGCGTGTCATCAGCTACCACCTCTAACACAAACACAAGGCCACATCAGCTTCAGCGGGCGACACCAGTATGGACAGAGACAGACATGTGATCACTTACCCTGTTCACACAGTAGCACATCAATGTTGGGGGGAATACTGAGAGCTCTGTTGGCTATGTGTTTCAGTAATGTGGTCTTTCCTTTGCTGCAACATGAGACAAAGACAAGTGGACACTGAATAAGTTTAGATAACAGGGAAGTATGTGGGTCACCCTGCACCAGACCCCCCCCCAAGTCCACCTCAACATATTACTGTGGCTATTTTCAAAACCGCATACTACATACTACTGACGCACTGAAACGAACGCAGTATGCTGTATACACACTGCATACTGCGTTTGTCAGTAGTATGTAGCATGGAAGCTAAATTTATTCATTTTGTAGTAAGCAAGGCTGAGTTTCGCAGGTTTTGAGGCTGTAAAGCTTCATGAGGCTGTGATTATCCCAGAGGTCACCACAGGTCATTTTATACAATGAGCTTAAGTTTCAAAAAATGGTCTCACCACAGTGAAATGGCTCCTATGGGGACTAACCTCATCACACATGAATACAGTTGGACTCATTGGATCCACCAGAGTCTCAGCTTTACACTGAGGCCCAAGTTATGGGATTTCAAGCAGAAGATGATAGTCCTTTATTAAGATGATGGACTATCATCTTCTGCTTGAAATGTGAAGAAGAAGAAGAAGAAAAATGTGAGTTTCACAGAATTTGTTTCTGGCATTCTGGTCACTACAAAAGAGTGAAAATAACAAAATAATAAGTGCACTGCAACAGCATTTTATGTTAAACTGATTTTGCCTTGAACTCCCAGGAAAGAAAACTGATTGATATATCCCTTTGGCATGAACTTGGTGTGTGAATCTCTGGTATAAACTATTAATCATCTGTTTTTATTTATTTTTGCCCATACTTAAGTATCTCATTCTCTCACTCATTGAAGGTCCTCTCAGACACAATGTGAAAATGCCACCACTGCGCTCTGAAACACATTATTTCCAATGGCTCGCACCATTGGCCACGAGGGCTTTTCAAAACATGAGCTCAAACTGCGCCGTGTGCTGAGCCTAGACTGCTCTCTTCCACCAGGAAGCAATAGTTAGTCTAGCTCTGTTGTCATCCAGGTGAAAACAGTAAGGCATATGCATCCAGAAACACGCTAAGTAAGAAAGTACGAAAATTTGCTATAAATTGGGAGAAATATGGGAGAATTGTGACCTCAGGAGGAAACCTGGAACGGGCAATGAAAAATAGTAATCTTCTGGGAAAATCAGGAGGGTTGGTAAGTATGTACAGAACCCATTTTCATTCACATATTGAGGTCAGAGGTCAAGAGATGCCTTTGAAAGTGGACATCCCAGTTTTTCCTTGACAAAATGTAGCCTAACTTTGGAGTGTTACTAAGCATCCTTCGCGACAAGCTAATATGACAAGGTTGTTACCAGTAGATTCACTTATGTTTTCTATTTCATCTGATATCTTCACCTTCACTCTAGAACTAAGACCTGAACCTGCTTCAGCCTCCGAAAGACAGTATTGTTGGTCGGTATCATGGAAGTTAAATATTTGCTCTGATAGGAAGTTAAACAGATCAAAATTCCCTCTCTAATATCTATTGTTGTGAAAACTTAAGAGTTTGTCGAGGAATCCTTTCAGCCCTATTACATACAGTATACAGTGTAGAGGCAGGGATTTGTTTCCTCACTTTTCACCTTGGGTAGTGGGTGTGGCTGCATGTGTGTGGGGGCAGAGTCAGTGTCTGTGTGGCTGAATATTTGCCAAATGAATTTCACCTGCAGCTGCCTATGATTCTGTTTTATTTTTTTTGCCTAGTACAGAGAGAGGTGAGGGTGCCGATATCTCTCTTGACCGCATGACAAAGGCTATTTTTCATCTTAGTCTAGTCCATTCATAGTCCATTATATTGAATGTTTTTTACTGAAAGGGTAAAATAAACACTACCAACCTGCAGCAATGGCTTCATGACACACAACATACAGTACAACCCAACATCTGATCATCTGAGTAACACCAATATCAATGCCAGTAAAAAGGTATTTACCCATTTGGTCCAACCAAACCATATCTTCTTCCTGCCACAATCAGAAGGTCAGCGTTGACAAAAAGCTCCTTGCCGTGAGCAGATATGCTGAACCTCTCCAGCTAAAGGGCACAAAACAGAAAAAAACTCAGTAGTTCATGCAGTACGTTTTCCAAACTGGTTTTCACTGTTGAAAACACCTCCAGAGCTTTAACAAAATATTCTTATAATCAGGTTCACTTTTTCATTATGGTTCACATTTCAAGAGAACGGACTTTCAGTCACTGTCAGTTAACTTCATTGAGACGATGATGGTAAGTATATAACCTTGATATCAGAGGCGTTCTCTAGCATGGCCTGTCTGGAGGACATCTCAGCCTGGGAAATGGAGAAATCTCCCTCCAAGGCATTCTGAGCACGAACACTTGCCACCTGACGCTCATACTCCATCTGTAAGGACACACAGCCACAGAGAAATGAGAACCCATGAACACCACACTGATAACCCTACACCTCTTATCAGGGTTGTTTCCAGAGACTCAACAAAGCTCCTCCACATCCACATGAGATATTATTATATCAATAAGTCCCAAAGTGGGCAAGATATATGTATACCTGCTAAATATGCCGTTATATTAGATTTAAGACTCAAGACTCAGGTGTGACAACTGGCTAGTTGATCATGGAGCTGATCATGGCCGTTCCAGACAATGCCTGGGATTCCACCAGAAGCACTGCAGTGCGTTTAAGAAGAGGCTATCTCTGCTGCGCTAAAAATATGCATTTGCAGCAAAAGCTGGAAAGGAGAGGCCAGACACACAGCCATCCAAAGTTAAAGTGAGCGCTCTACAGATATTGAGCGTTATGAACCGGTATCTTGTCTTGTATAACATCCAGTGTAATCGCTAACACTGGTCCTGTCAGTTTATTAACCGGTAGGAAAATGTCCTCACTGTGGCATCCCTACATAGGAATAAAACAAAAAGATAAGAAAATAATAGAGCTTTACATAGGAGAGTTATTTCAACTCTTAATAGGAGAAATGTACAAACTGCACATGAGCAACGTGAAGCAGACACTGAAGCAAGGGGGGATTTGATTCATTTTTGTCTGTTTTTAATGCCAGAATGGATATATATACACCGTATTTTCCGGACTATAAGGCGCACTTAAAATCCTTAAATTTTCTCAAAACTCGACAGTGCGCCTTATAATATGGTGCGGCTTATATATGAATTCTGGTGACCTCCTCGAACCAATTTTATGTGGTACAGGGTGCTCAAAATGTTTTATTATGAGTTTGGTAAGCTTCGAAGCTGCACCACTGGATGGATTGTAGGAGCATTACAGTAGTCGTACGTACTGTCATATGTACCGACAGAAGTCAGGCGCCTGGCAGAGTAATACTACTGACAGTAGTCAGGCGCCTGGCGGAGTAATACTACTGACAGTAGTCAGGCGCCTGGCGGAGTAATACTACTGACAGTAGTCAGGTGCCTGGCGGAGTAATACGTACTGATAGAAGTCAGGCGCCTGGCGGAGTAATACTACTGACAGTAGTCAGGTGCCTGGCAGAGTAATACGTACTGACAGAAGTCAGGTGCCTGGTGGAGTAATACGTACTGATAGAAGTCAGGCACCTGGCGGAGTAATACTACTGTTACTGTGCTTCGACATTATCCATGCTCCGTAACATTATCATGTGTGTATAAGGAGCCAAAATGGCAGCTGTGAAGAGACATGCTGACGAAGCGGATTTCAAGCTAGTCAGCAGCAGAACATGGGAATAGAGCAGCGGCAAGAGAACTTAATATTAATGAATCAATGGTACGAAGTGGAGGAAGCCAGAAGATGAGCTGCACCATGTAAAGAAGACCAACCAGAGTTTCTGAGGAAACAAAGAACAGTGGGTTATTCAGCAGAGAGCAGCAGGTAGAAGCATCTCTACAGTTTCTATTCCACTCAAGGCAACAGTGGTAGCGCTGGACATGAAAATCAGCAACGTTCGAGAAGGAGAAATCAAGAGACCCAACGGCTTTTTACGCAACTCTCCGCCCCTATTGATCTGTGACTCCATGCGTGCCCATCTCAACGACACTGTCAAAACGAAAAGTGAAGCGGAGCTCACCGTCATTCCGGGTGGATTAACTAAAGAACTCCTACCACTAGATATTGGTGTCAACATGTCATTCAAAGTTAAACTGCGAGCTGTGTGGCAGCGTTGAACACACAGAGGAGGAGGACAACGACAGGGAGGCAACGCCGGGGGGGGGGGGTCGGTCCTCCACTATCTGCCAATGGATCACGAGGAAGGCAGGAATCATCACCAAACAGCTAAATAACAGCAACAAGACTGACACGGATAATGACCAGACGGATTTGGCCGTGCTCGATGCCGAAGTCGCCCAACTGTTTAACCTATGATGAAGGATTTGATGGATGGGAAATGAACTGAAAAAAAAAATGAAATTAAGTGTACTGTTTTGTATTTCATGTGTTCCAACTGAAAAATGTTGAGAGTTGAATTGAAGTTATTGAGTTTTGTCAATAACTGTGGTTGAATTTCCCACCGGGGATTAATAAAGGTTCATCTTATCTTATTAATAGAATCAAGTTTGACTTATCTGACTGTTTTGTTTCGCTTATAATCCGGTGGGGTTTATAATCCGGTGCGCCTTATATATGAAAAAAGACAGCAATATTGATATTTATTGATAGTATGCCTTATAATCCTGTGTGCCTTATGGTCCGGAAAATAAGGTAATTCATCTGAGTCTACGTGGAGGTAGAAGGAAGTTACCGCTTATTGTTGTAGTCGGTAGTGAGTAACGTGACGTCATATTCGTTCTGTACCCACCACTCAAAACAAACCGCAATGAGCCAAAAGAATAAAGCAGAAAACAGCAGCGTGAATCCGACCAGCACCCTCCCATGTTAAATCCAGCGTGATAAACACTACACATCCAGTAAAGGATGGGTTTCACACACTGCAGGAAAAGTAGAGCTAGACATCGCGGCTAAAGCTGCACGCTAACTCTTCCACGGACAGACGGTTAAATAAATGAATAAATCATAATATAGAATCACAACAATAACAGAATTGCAATACATATCAGCACCCAAGGATTGTGATAGCACTGAATTTGGACATAGGCCTATCATCCCTGCCCTAATGAATAGCACTGAAGTAACAGGGAGAGTCATAAGCCTCCCCAGGATGGTGTACTGGTCCAGTGTTATTGGACACAGTTGGGCACTGCATTAATGGCACTGTGAGTGCATGGTGTGATGTCAAGAAGAGCTGCAATTAAAAACTTACAGTTTGTGGAACACTTTGATTGTGATATCCGAAATATGAGTAAGCTCAAGACACGTCTTGAAAAATATAATGTGCTAATTTCACTTAAACAAACTAAAGAAAAATACATTTAACTTAATTTGCTTTGTTAATTTTAAGTTCAGTATTTATCTGCTAATCCACAAAGCATCATAGCCATATTTTTGACACTGAGAATAAAAATCACTGAGCGAGAACAGTCTACGGTTTCCAGAGCAGTACTCTTCATGACTTGGACATGTCAAATGAATAAGAGGTGGTGTAAATATTGAATGCATTCTAACAGCATTCAGTATATAATGATCACCTGTTTCTTCTTCTTCTTCTTCTCTTTTTTGCTAAGATTAGCAAATGGGTCGTCTTCCTGCTGCTGGGTCTGTTCTGCTATGGCATCCTCAGCACTCTGATGGTTACAGCCAGGAAAGAGAAGGTTAGCACACTGATCCAAAGCAGAAAAGGAGAAGAGACTGTTTTGTGAGGGACAGACTTACCATCATCATGTCACCTCTGTCACTATCCTCCTCCTCATCCTCGCTGCATGGTCGTTCAGCATGTTTTCCTTTCTACATGGACAGAGTTAATCACATCACGGTTACCTGGAAGATGCTGAACAACGTGACGAGAACACAGTTAAGATTGGTGCTAATTAATTGTCTTGTGTTGCTCCTTCTTCCCCTTCTTTGACTTTTCCTCATTGTCTGCTGTCTAAAAACATTTTTTTAATGATGTAAACCTTCATCTAATCCCAATTAAAACTAGACATTACAGATAAAAGCAATCCAAACAGGTGTCTAGGGCCAAATCAACACATTTTAAGGGAAAATAAGTGATGGGAGCATACAGATTGATTTGTAGCCTTCAACTGTGCATACAACTTTCAAGGCGTCTGGTCAGGATTATGGGGGCAGCCGCCAACTTGCCTAGACGGCGCCTTCCGAGAAGGCCGGTGGATACAACAGGCGCAAGTGCACGAACAGCCACACACGCCTCTCAACTAACGCATTTCCATTGCCTATTTGTTGCATAAACTCTTGATTGATTGTTTAAAAATGCCCACCTTTTGAAAGTAAAATCGAGTGTCCTCATTTGGGATAGGAATGGTTCGGGTAAAAAAACGAACCGTTCGGTTCGCTAGTCACAGTTCGGGCTGTGTATGTATTGTTTGGTTCATCTGAAATAGGTTATGAGGCCATTGTGTATTTTTTTCATTTTTTTTATTGTCACTCTAGAAATCAAGGCCTATGGAAAGAGGCTGGGACACGGTGGACAGGGGTATGTGACATGCACACTGAAGCTGAGGTTGTGCGTTGTGATTGGCTCAATTTCGGCAAGGGCGGACCAGATTATACTGCGCATGTCTCTCAGCTACCACCACTATGTTCACACTACCACAGTTATTAGCTCGTCGCTGCACATTAGCTCACTGGCTAACAGCAAATGGTTAATGTATAAGTAAATGACTTTAGTTCCCTCTGGTCAGCAGTGATCAGTGTTTGTTCAGGAGTTTATTGCGAAGGAGGAACAGTAGCAGTGAAGCAGTGATGATCTGTTATTGACAAGGGTCTGAACTACAGAGCCTCCGTGTTATTAATTTATTATCTTCATAAAATTTAGGAGCAGCGCAACCCTCAGCTACACAAGCTGAAACTAAAGCTGGCAGTAGGCTCTGTAGTCTGACTGGAATATGATTTATTTTATTAATATGTCAGATTGTTTCCAGTGAGATATTAATTAAAGTTTCTATGGTGACTCTGCTGTTGTAAACATTTCTGTTGCTGCTCTAGAAACAACATGTTTCCTAGTTGGATTTAAATATTCAATTCTAATCTGGTTCTGACTTTAAAAACAACCAGGTTGACATCAGTGGAGCTAATACGCACACTTCAATATTTATGTATCACAAGTCATATCATCATCTCAGTATTGATCAGTGTTATTGATCATGGCAGATTTTCCTCATATGGTGCTGCCTAGTTTATGTTACTGTAGTTTAAAAAGCTCTAGTGCTGCTGACCTGATAGTTGATGATTAGTATTTATTTATTATCATTACTATTATATTATTCTTTTAAATAACTCAGTGTCACTTTTCTTTTAGATCAGAAGTCCAGCCATAAGATGTGACAATGAAGAAGAGTTTTGTTCCTGATGTTAGTCTGCTCTTGTGAAGACAAACAGTTGTTGACTTATTCTGACAACTAAATGAAAAGCATATTTAAACTGAAATTGGAAATTGTCCTCCTTGCTGCACCATAAATGTACTGAAGCGAACCGAAAACAGTGACCCCAAACTGTGAACCGAACCGTGAATTTTATGAACTGTCCCACCGCTGGGCCTTATATATTAATTAAATGTCTTTAAATGTTGAACCTCATTTTCATGACTTTAGTTAGGCCTACACAATCATTTTAGAACAAGCTATTATGAACAAATCAATGTGCAGCAGATTGAGATGTTAATTTGAAGCAGACTTATAGTAGAGACAGGCCTTTATTGATAATCTCCTCTGCTTCATACATATTTTTGGTCATATTTATGAAGCTTCCTTTTGCTACAGCATTATGCTGTTAAAATAAAATGAATACCACAGCACAGACCTGAATCTGTTTCAAATTAAAAGTCCTATAGTGTTTCAATAAACAGAATCCCTTTAATTTCTAACAAAGTTTTTATTGAGAAGCAGTACCAGGAACATGCAGACCATTCAGGGACTTGCATGGTTCACATACAGTACTTCAAATGTAGCTACTGGCACCTTGTGGCACTTGTGCTTTACTACAACTTACAGTTTGGATGGGACGTACACACACACACACACACACACACACACACACACACACACACACACACACACACACACACACACACACACACACACACACACACACACACACACACACACACACACACACACACACACACAAGTGACCTGAAACATTTAAGAGGAATAATCCAGAACAACAAACTGTTGACGATAGCAGGGTCCCCACCAGGGTACTGCAAGCCCAGCGGCCCTCCAGGCCCAAGTTGACTCCCTGCCAGGCCTCAGCATTGTTTTTAAAACTAAAATGTGTTATACAAGTAGCGAACCCCTGTAAGACTAGCTGACTCATTTGTCGTGGTTTTAGTCAACTACAATTAGTCTATTAGTTTTTATGATTTTGCATGCTGAAATGGCTGATTTCCAAGAAATTTATGAGCACATATGTGGTACCCACCAGATTTAAAGTGCTGATTTTGTGTGAGTATTTGTGGAGAAACTCAGTTTTACAAATTTGTCATTTAAATTAACTAATCAATTAGTCAACAGTCCTATGAGTGCTTGTCGACCAAGAATTTCTTAGTCGGTCCTACTTGAAACCAGCCTGGCCATCAGTCTTCTGAGTTTCATGCTGTAAAGTAACGATTTCGATTCCCAAAACATAAGTGTATTGTTAACAATAAATAGTTAAAATAGTTAAAGCTAAGAATCCAGCTGTTCATGTAAGCAGCTCCAAAAGGTAGCATCATGTGTGTCAACACCACGCACTTATGATGCATGTGTTTGTGGTAATTTCAAGCCAAGAGAAATACAGCTCTGTACCTTTTTTCCTGGTTTATCTTCATCATCCAAATCAGCATCCTCATCCTCATCACTCTGGCTCTGACTGAGAGCAGCAAAGATGTTTCCACCCTGCAGAATACCAGAGATGCTTTACACTGCCAACATGGTATGACTCAGGACAGTGTGACAATGCAGACTAATGACAAACCTTATTCTTCTTGTCGCCTTTACCGGGGGTGATGACTGTGGAGAGAAGGAACACTGAAATGACTTGCAAATGTGAGAATAAGAATGATATCATTGCAAGATCCAGTGTTCAAATCATCATACCTGGCTCATCTTCCTCATCACTTGCTTGCACTGAGAGCTTTTTCAGCTTCAGCATGACGTCCTGATCTTCATCCTCATCTGCATCTCCACCTTTTCCTTTCCGCCGGTCTTTCTTCTTTTTCTGAGACTGAAAGGAACTACTTCAAATTGAGAAGTCACAAGTACACAGAATCTGATTTCCTGAGGTATGAGGAGAAGTCCTGAACTTTGGCACTGTTGAGCAGAAATGCACCCAGTGCCAAGGAAAAAACTGACAAATATGGGTACATATTCTAAAAGTATGCATCAGAGATTGCTGTGGCACTAAAAACTGTAATTGATAGTGGAATCGCTGCTGTTTGTAATGGCATCAACAGACACTGTATTTATGTGGATAACCAGTTGTTCAATATTAAATATATAATTATAATAATCGTTTGAATATATAAGTGACACACTGATTTGTGAAATAATGGCATAAATTCTTCTCAACTATATAAGGTCATTTCATCTTTCTTAATTTTATTTCTATAAGATGTCATTTTTATTTGATATAAATTTTTTTTCCAAATTTTATTTCATGATATTTTTGTAAATTACACTTATTTGATATATTTCTTCAATTATAATTTTATACAAATTATTCATATGACTATTTCATAATATCTTTTTTATTTGTTCACTATTAAACACTGGCTTTCTCTACCCACTGAGACACATTTAAGTAAAATAATAACACATAATAATAATAATAATAATAATAATAATAATAATAATAAGACAGGGCTGCACGGTGGTGCAGTGGTTAGCGCTGTTGCCTCACAGGCTGTTGCCCTCCCCCCATACAATTGGTCAAAGAGGGTAAATAGCAGACTGGATGAAAAATGTTTCTACAGACTTGCCATCAGTAGCACAGAGCTGGTATACGTTGTTGGTTTTTAGTCGTTAGATAAAGGCCAACGTTCAGTGTGAAGAATTTACCTGTTTTCCTTGTGTGTCTTTCACAGCCACCTCATCTACCTCAGGTTTGCCATCTGTGGAGAGTTCCTCAAAAAACTAGAGAAAAACATTCACACAACTGAATTGTGCCACAACATCAAACGGCAGCCATGAAGCATTGTAATACTGTAGATCTGTACTCACACTCTTTTTCCCCTTCTTATCTTTCTTGCCCTTTTTCACAGTTTTTTCTGTTGAAGAAACAGATTTGGAATACCACAAAGTCAGTGGTGCAATGTTGGACGTTATTAGTGTAAAAGCTGAACTCTAGCAAACTGTACCAGAAATCAAACAATGACCATGAGGTCGAGTGCTGACTCTCAGCTGTGATTTGAGGGAGCCGACATCCATAAATCAACATGTGGCTCTTTTTGAAACTAGGCTATAAATAGGGGACAGAGAGTAATTAGACAAGTTCAAATTAAATTTAACAGCATTGTTAACATTTGTTATCAAATCAATAGCAGTAAATGAAGACTGTAAAAGACTGCTAGCCCTTCCCAACATCATGTGATGGAACAACATCTCACTAACTCACTTTACCAGTACTGTTATTCAGCATAAAGAGTTAATGGCTGCACACTGTTCTCCCGGTAGTGATGTGAACACCGTCAAACGCCCTGAACCTGAGGGTCAGCACTTTTACCCTTGTTGTTTTTGTTTCATTGATTTTTCACTGCATCTGTTTAATACTTAAAGAGCTGTAACGTAATGGCTGGAGTGTGGAGTCAAGTATAGCATAGTACAGTATAGTATCTGATTGTACTGTCAAACTGAGACTAAACTACGACACTTTTACAAGTCAATGCTGACAATAGCATTGTATCTCTGAATGAACAGACGCGTCACTGCTGCCTGATGGTGTTCAGTTTAGTCATCGTGAAACACAACTATCACATTTACGACTGTTTATCACTTATAATTAGGTATAATATTTTATTGGTTCATGCTGGCATAGTAGCATTTGTTAGCCAAGTCAGCCCACTGTATGTGTCGACCTGTTGCACCAAACTTAATTCAAAAACATCGTAATTAGATATGATGTAGGTTGTCGATTATGTTATGTTCCGGGCAAAAACGATTGCACAAAACGCTGAACACTGCACACATCCACCGTTTAGATAAGATGCTGCTGATGACGATGGCTCGACCCTTCGTGGCCATTTTAACGACATTGTTAAAGCGTGTGCAGTTTAACGCCCGATCGAGCATAACGTTATCTAGTAACAGAGCCACTTACTTCAGATGTAAAGGTTGGGATTTTATTAAAATTAATGCCTCTAAATTAACTGTCTCACACGCGAATTGGTCAGAAGATGCTATAGATTCATTAAAGAGTTGAAGTCGGTTGTGTCCAGATATACGCCGATACCAATAAGCGGATTAGAGTGAAAACTGAAGGTTTTCAGTGGAGTTTGGCATCAGGGACACTTTATCCGGACTACCGCTTGATTAACATTAGCCTAACGTTAGCTGTAATGCTAGTACCCTGCTGGCTAGCTTCTCGTTAAACGTTAGCGTCATCTCACCAGCTGCCGGAGCGACTTCATCGTCCAACCACTCTGCTTCCTCTTTTGTTTTCTTGGGCATTTTGTTACTTTAACTCCGACTTTATGAAAATAACGTTGCTAAAGCTATGTTCTTTTTCTCTCCAGTAAGGGATTCCAACCACACACGTCATGCGGCCCAACGACGTGAGGCACATGCCGGGTCATCAACAAAGTTTAATTCAGCTTCTTTCAGCCATTGTAAGCGGTCGGTGAGCAGTCGGAGGTGCCGTACCACCACCTACAGGCTGGAGGACTGTACAAATAGCGCAACTGAGTACCTGTCTAGAAGGGACCCCTCAAATCGCGAAATCTCGCGAGATTCATAACATGAACAGACAGTTTAACGTAGTTGGGGGCCATTCACTAACACGCAAGGCAAAAGCACAGGGCACAACCTCTCATCTGTGGTCTATTGGGCATCAATTCTGGAGGTCCTTGACAGGAAATAGTCTGAGATTGCTCTCAAAACTATGTGTTGGATGTTTCTAATCTCCTCCTTTATTGTCAAGCGCTCACTTTATAAGGCGGAAGTAGCTCAGTCTGTAGGGAGTTAGCTTGGGAATCGGAGGGTCACCGGTTCAAGTCCCGACATGGACCAAGAACTGAGTGTGAACTGGTAGCTGGAGAGGTGCCAGTTTACCTCTTGGGCACTGCCGAGGTGACCCTGAGCAAGGCACCAAACCCCCAACTGCTCGGGGCGCTTGTCAGGAGCAGCCCCCTCACTCTGACATCTCTCCATTTGATGCATGTATATGGGTCCTATTTGTGCATGTGTGTGTCTCGGGTCTGCATGTACTGTGTATAAGTAAAACAACAGAGTGTAAAAATTGAATTTCCCCTAGTGGGACTAATAAAGGAAAATATTCTTCTTCTTCTCCTCTGAGAAGAAACACAGCATTTAGAATTTAGCAAGCTATAGCAAGCAGGTAACATCATGCAGTAAATGCAAAGGCGTCATGATGGGGCCATTGGGAATATCAACATTTTCCTGGCACCTGTTATAAAATTACAAAGAAAAACAACATACAGCTAAAATTGCAATATATAAATTATTATGTCCTGAAAAATGAAATTCCATGGCCTCCGCCATTTTTGACAACACCATTGTCATGCATCACATGAGAGATTGGAGCTTTCAGAAACTTTCCACTTATGAGGTTGTAAATACGACATGAGGGGGCATCCATATGGACTCTTCTCACACACCCCTCATTTAAAGGCGCCAATTAGTGATGGGTCGGTCGGGAACGAAACGGCTCTTAGAGCCGGCTCTTTGAAGTGATCGACGGGAGTCGGCTCCTTATTGGCAGCCGTGTTTTTTTTCGCTCACGTCGCACGTGATTGGTCAATATGTGTTTGAGCCTTGTGTTAGCGCTTAGCAGAGGGGAGGGGCGGGAGTTACACTAGCAGCAGCAGTAGCGCACGAACAGAGCAGGAGGGAGAGAGAGAGAGAGAGAGGAAGAGAGAGAGAGCCAGGGGCAGCAAGAGGAGACAACATCGACACATTAGGAAGGTATAGTAAAGAAAATGAGTGACACCAGGACCATTTCAATTTTATTGACAATACAAAGGCGGAGTATAGAGTCTGCAAGAATATCATATAGAGCCACAAACAACCTGCACTGGCACCTGAGAACAGTCCACCCATCAGTGCAATGGGAAGATAAAACACAGTCAGTTGAGTGTGATATTAATGAAGGATATTAATGCCAGTGTGTCTACTGCAACTGCTGCTGCTGCAGTATCTACAGCATCATGCTGTCTGTGACCCCAGCAAAACAGAACTCAATTGATTAAGAACTGGCAAAAATGATTGCACTTGATTTCCATCCATTTTCAGGTGTCAATGATAAAGGATTCAGGAAGTTTATTCATGCACTGAATCCTATGTATGCATGTATTCCAAGCAGGAAAACAAAAAATCATCCCAGGTCTATATGACAGAGAATGTGCATCCACTGCAAGAGAGGGTTAAAAAAAAAAAGCCACAGCAGCATCCTTCTTGTCAGTTACGTGTCACTTTATTGAAAATTATAAAATGGTGTTCTGTCTTCTGGATTGTTAAGAGTTCAGCGACAAACACACTTCTGAGAACTGAGCAGAAGAGCTGCTCAAAGTGGCAAAAGAGTAAGATGTGGAAAACAAAGTGGTTTGCTGTGTTACTGACAATGCAGCTAACATAACAATTATATTAATAATTCATTTTGTGCATAATTTTATATTGTTGTTGATAATAAAATAATTAAAGCAACAAAATAACCTGAAGAGCTGTTTGGGAGCTGAAAGAGCCGGCTCTTTTTAGTGAGCGAAGCCAAGAGAGCCGGCTCTTTTTAGTGAGCGAAGCCGAAAGAGCCGGCTCTTTTTAGTGAGCGAAGCCGAAAGAGCCGGTTCTCTAAAAAGAGCCGGAATTCCCATCACTAGCGCCAATACACCTCTTAGTAATGCATGTTATTTGGTTCATCTCAGGCAAGCCTATTGCTGCTTGTGGCTCTATGAATCTCGCGAGATTTCGGGGTTTGCATGGTCCCTCTGCATACAACTCTTAAGGGTCACATTTGTAGTGGCCTATAGCTATGCAGTATATCTATGTATATCTTTTCATAACATATAAACTGTGCCAGTGCCAGATGTGTTGCTCTTATCGCAAAATACACAACTGTTATGAATATTTCAACTTAACTTTAACTTGTTCTTTTTTAAAATTGTAAGGCAACAGTTTAAATTTCAGAAATAAAGTTGGGGGAAAAAAATCCTCTCACGTGAGACGTTACGTGATTACGTCACGGATCAGGAAGGGCAGTTTGTGGACGGCAGGACTGAACAAGCAGGTATTAACGGTACGTTGTTTTTTGTTTATAGCAAACCCTTTAATCTCATTGACAGTGTTTTGTTGGCTCTACATGTTTATTGGTGAAGACACCGCTTAGCTGTTTAACATAGCCAGTTTATCCAGAACAACCGAAAGCCGCTAAGTTAGCGCCAGTTAGCTAGAAGCTCACAGCTGAGCAGACTGTAGCTACAGCTTCCCGTAACTCGCGTTGAATAAACAGAAGATTGAGAGTCAGTTCAGCTAACTGGCTTAATATGAAACCGTGTTGACAATACGTTGGCATTGTGGTTTAACACACATCACTTGTTTTACCATTACATGGTATTATGTTTCGATCGTCTTGAATGATTCGACATTAGAAAGCTAACTTGTTAGCAAGCTAACACTTCAGACAAGCTTAATCTTTCCCACCAATAAAACAATGAAATCCTTGTTGTTCCGGAGCCGTAAATGGACTACGTGACACATAGTAAGGGTGAGTACACTAATCTACCATAACGTGAAAAATAGACTTATGTAAACCTAAGGTAACTGTCTTCATCTGACACTGTCATCGTCGTTGTCTTGCCTGTTCAAATCTCATAGCAAGTATGGCAGTTGAGGAACTCAACTGAATGGCATCTAACTTGTTAAATACTTCTTCCCCTTTGTTTGTCTGCAGCCAAAGTTCAACAACTAAGGCACTAGCACACTGTGGCAGACATGTCATACGGCAAAGCAGAGAGCTACCGCCCTGTTCCACGGGACTTCAACACCCTCATACAGACATGTAGCTCCAACATCCAGAAGATCACACAGAACAGTAAGTACATCACTGCTGCATCAGTAGCTCTTTTTGCTCAAAATCCTGAAAACGATCATAAGTTCCAGTAAAGTACAATAATGCTACATACATACAGAATATGCATAGACCTACCGGTAATCATTGAATAGATTGTTATAACATGCTAAGATAAACAGCACTAGACAGGCAAAGGTTTGCTTTCATCCAAAAAAGAGAAAAGAAATCTGACCATGTCTTGTCCATCTAGCTGCAAAAACTGGCAATGTCAATACTGCAACAACAGCATTCATATCTATGGGCCAGTGTAAATGTTTAAACCCTTTTGATATTAAGCAACCAAACACTGGCCTGGGACAGTATACCATTTCTACCACGAGTCAAGTGTCACACTTGATTCAGCAACCGCTTGTCAAGAATATTTCATCCACCTTAACAGCCCACCTTAAAAGTGAGCCTGTGCCGTTGTCACTAACTTTGGGGCTAACCCCTTCACTTTAATTTGGCAGAGGGCAATCAATACATGGGAACATGGAAAGGAGGAAGTTGTAGCCAAGCCTCCAGGAATAGCGCCAGTCGTTGATCCCAATGTTCGTAGTAACCAAACGGCGTTGCTACAACTTCTGCCTATCATGTGGTGTCATTGGGCCCAAAAATACTTTTTCCCATAGACTGAGAAAGAGGTCCCTGTAATTTTTTTTAGGTAAAACAACCCCCCCAGTATGAACACCCTAATAGCCCTTATTTAAATCATTAGGTCCTAAAAGTTGTAAAACACACTAATACACGAATGCAGAGTTACTCTGCATATTGGACATGTGCAGTAAGGCCCAATAAGAACCATAACACCCAGAAGATCCGGGTACTTTTCCTGAGTGAAGTTGAGCCATTTTGACTTCATGTGCCGCTGAGCAACTGTTATAGGAATGAACAGGCCCCCCTCCCTCCTCGCTGGATCCAGTTCTCTTTATATATCCATGGTTGTAGCCTTTATTCATCGACAGTCTTAACTGTACACACACTGCACTGCTGTGCTCAGCTGCAACATTACTATAACTACCGTACATTCCCTGTCACACACACTCACACTCATTCACTTTCTTTGTCTCTTAACCACCCACTCGCTAACATTATGGGAGCCACTGGGGACATGACCTTTCTAGTAAACAAACACAACGAGCATCTTGTACCCCTTCCACCTCTACTGAAATGTGATCCTCCTCATGTTGCCGGTGTTATGTTGTAGAAGTCATCGTCCTCTGCTCAGCAGATGCACACGGCCTGTCAGACAGTGGCTCATTTAGGCTGTTTATAAACATACATAATATTATGTTAATCACGTTGTCATATTTCTTATTACTAATGCAATATAAGCTGGATTTAGCGCCATGACACAGGTGGCACAAGTTGTTGATGTCAGCTATTTAATTTGCCAGAACCTGTCATCATGACAAATGCAGGTTCAACCGGTAGGCATAAAATCAAGCCACTCTAAGCTTGTATACCAGACCGAATCTGCAAAACTGGAAATCAGCCCAAATTTAATGGACACAACTGAGGTCAGGGTTCATTGCTAGACTTTTTTTGAAGGCCAGTATTAATTACGGCCATATAGAACAACTACCGGACATAGGGTTTAAAGCCATAGCCATATACTCATGGACGGTGGTACGACACCCAGGCCAGGCGCCAGGATGGAGTGACTGAGGAGGCTGTTAAAAATGTGAGGGGGCTTTTTTTTTATTTTATTTTATTTTTTTCAGAAAATAAAATTCATTGATTTAACCCTCATAATGTCCTGGGGTCAATTTGACCCCACATGTCATTTATATTTGTAACACAAAAAAGGGTATAATTTCATGTAAATGAGGTCTATTGGCCCTAAATTCCAAAATGAAGGGAAAAATGTGTGGTAATGGGTTGGACTGAAGTAAGACTAAAGCTGTAACACAAAAATGAATGAAATATTTATACTATATGCTTTAAATAACAGTCAAACCAAGTGGGGTCATTTTGACCCCAGAGGACAAAAGGTGTATGGCAAACGGGAGGACATTATGAGGGTTAACCATGCAATAGCTTCAAAAGCATGAAATATCAACAAAAGGCTACTGTTTCAAAATCATAAAGAATCCATCTTTTATTCAAAACATAAGTACATAAGAACATACTGTAGTACTATCAGAGTGCTAACTATACAGTATTTTGACTTTCTGAATGATTCTGTCTAGATCAGCAGGGGAAGATGTGTAGAAACAACTCTTTCTAGCACTCTGCTCAGTTGAGTATTAATATCAAGTCACATGTGACCCCAAATAATGTATAAGCTCCATGCCATCCACGAGATCAATACTACAGAGTCTTCGAGCGGGTTCAGAGTCCATGTGACTAAGAACTCTGGCTGTCATTCAGGATTCATAGACCAGAATTACACTGGTAACTTTCATTCTGTTTCATCCTTACTGCCTGCCAGAGGCAGTGCTTTAACAATGGATGCCTTATTACGACACATTCACAAGAAATCCTGAGTACATACCTCAAACATGTAGCAGAGGAACTCGCCCATCCATTGATGATGGTCATTGTGACTTGGCTGGAGGCAGGGGGCCAGCATTGGAATTGGAGCTGGGTTAAGGTGGAAACCAGGTGGAAGAGGACCTCCAATTTTTAACAGTAGACAATTTTAGCTCTAAGCTAATGGTACCACAGTAGTTAACCTGTGGGAGCAAGAAGATTCTGTAGGACTTATATCGTAGATAACACCAGAAGTTATACCTAGCAAGGCTTAACTGGGGTCACCCATGACTTTGTTCATATTAATATTCGACCTGTGCATGCACAAGACAAAGATATTCCGATATCCCGAATTTCCCTCCGGGGATTAATAAAGGTTCATCTTATCTTATCTTATATTCAGTGTTAAAGTACTGCCTCTGGCGGTCAGTAAGGATGAAATAGAACAGCATTGTTCACAGAAGGAAAACAAATTGTTGTATTACATAAGTTGATATATTATCTATATTCTTTTTTTATTTTTTATTTTTATTTAAATTGAGGGCTGCACGGTGGTGTAGTGGTTAGCACTGTCGCCTCACAGCAAGAGGGTCGCAGGTTCGATTCCAGCTTGCAGCTCTTCTGTGTGGAGTTTGCATGTTCTCCCCGTGTAAGCGTGGGTTTTCTCCGGGTACTCCGGCTTCCTCCCACCATCCAAAGACATGCTGTTTAGGTTAATTGATGACTCTAAATGTCCCGTAGGTGTGGATGTGAGCGTGAATGGTTGTCTGTCTATATGTTGTCTGTCTCTATGTGCCCTGTGATGGACTGGCGACCTGTCCAGGGTGAACCCTGCCTTCGCCCAATGCCAGCTGGGATTGGCTCCAGCCCCCCCGCGACCCCTAACGGGATAAGCGGTTGACGATGGATGGATGGATGGATATTTAAATTGACCTTGTGCTGTTTGTGTATGTGTTATTGAGAGCAAGAGGATAAGTGTAGCGGTTTCAGGAAATGCCACAAAATCACCCCAGCATCATGGCGCACTTTGGAGCTTTCACAGCCTCTTCTCAGAATACTGTCTCTCTCAATTCCAAACACAGACTGAATATAACTAAGCATGTATATGCAGTAAATGAAATTCATAGATTGAAATGATTGTGTAGTGGTTATTTTTGACAATCATACCTGTAATGATACAACAAACTTGCACCACCAGGAAAGGTGTTGTTTCTTTACTGTGGTGTGGCATTTGGATTCACAGATCCATCACAAGATTGAGTCTTATCACTGTGTTTTGTTCTTATGACAGCTGCTCAGATCAAGACCATGGTGAACCAGCTGGGGACCAGTCAGGACACCAGTCTACTCCAGGATCGTCTGTATGTATCCACCTAAGGCTTGGGTGATTGTTTTGGGTTTAAAGTCTTCTTCAAACTACTAAAACAAGTTTTGCCACATTTTTTTATTCAACTCCACCACCCACATATCATCTCCGTTCAGCCCACTGATGTGTTAGTATCATCTGTGTTGCTGTGTGCGACATTATGTTAGAGAGAGGGAAATGGCCTATGTGAACGACCTCTTGACAGTGCATTACATGGGCATGGTACAGAATGTGTGCAAGTTATGTGCCGCCATCATGGCTGGTGTTTTTGAGAGAGAAGATGGACTATTTTACGCAGCATTTCTTTAAGTTGTAAATAACTTACTAGGAATGCTGTTTTGTTATTTACCTGCCTGTCCAAACCTGTGATATTTTCTAATAAGCTCACCAGAACTTGCCCATCCCTGTGGGTTGTGGGTCGACCTGCACGTCACTAAGTGTGTAGGCTACAGTGTACAGCTTATTTGTAAGTGAATAAATACTACACCTTTTGTGACTTGCTTGCCACCTGCTGCTGATTAAAATTTTAAAATTTAAAACACACATTGTCATCCAGAAAGCTTGCTAAAATTAGCTTAAATTACATATGTACTACAACACTGCGCTGTCACATGTTCTAGAAAGGTGTACACTCATCAGATTAACTTGCAGTCTTTTGTTATTGTAAACTGTTGGTCTTTCCACAGGCAGCAGATACAACATTATACCAACCAATTGGCAAAAGAAACCAATAAGCACCTGAAAGAGTTGGGCTCAGTCCCTTTGCCCACATCACCCTCAGAGCAAGTAAGTATTAGTCTACATGTGTTGATACAATATATGATAATATAATGGTGGGAATTAAAGTGACTGTGGAGTCAGTAGCTTATGATTAGTTGCTGTTTTGAAAAGATATTGTCATCAACGAAAAGCTCTGCATCATGCTGTGTCTTTATGTGTATGTATATATTGTTTTATTTATTTGTATTAATACTCTTTTTTTAAAATCTATGCTTCTTGTTTATTGCACTATCCACTTTGCTGCTGTAACATGTAGATTTCTCCACTGTGGGACTAATAAAGGAATATCTTATCTTATCTTATCTTATCTTATCTTATCTTATCTTAAGGAGTGATCCAAACCGTCATGACCGACACAGAGGGTAGCAGCATAGCGCATTACAAAACAAATACATTTTTAAATGAGCTGCTCACAGACAGTTAAACTTATGGAATTTAACTGGGTGGGAAGTCCAGCTGAATGGAAAGAGCACATCCTTCGTAGCCAAGCTGCCCCATTTTCCCTTGCTACTCGCTGAAGCTTTATTACCACCGGTCTGAAGAGGTTTTAAATCGACGGCAGGGTGAAGGGTGACAGAGAACACCAGACATCCTGCCATCTTTGATACGGGGGCTCAGCACCTTAAGCAAGCTGATCCAAAGAACTGAGGGTTTTGGTTGTCTACCAAACGATCCATGTGTCGTTTCCCCTGCTGCGGTTTGAAACATCCTCAATGTGTTCCTCCATTGCCTTCACAGACCATTGTAGAGAAACCACTTTTTTTTCCAGTGAAGTCACGTCACCCTCTGTGGCTGAAATTCAATATTCGTCCTCTTCTATACAACTGGAGTATTCCTGCATCCAGCCTGGGAGACTGGGAGAAGTTTTTTCTTTTCACATCATTATGCTAATGTTACCAGTTACAATCTGAGCAAGCTTAGAAAGTTCTTCGGGACAAGCACTATGTTTGAACATCATGTCATCATGTTATACTGTAGTTTTGTTTCAGCCCTGAAAACTTTGAGAGGAACTTGCAGCATTGAGGACATTTCAACACTCATTTGTGAAAGAAAAGAAGTTGTTAAGGATGCTCAACAGTTTTTTTGAACACAGTGAAAATGTTTTTTTTTTTTTTTTTTTTGAAAGGCTAAATGCCAGCAAGTATGGATTTAAGCAGACTATTTTGTTAGCTAAAAACATGTCGTTAATTTTGGAAAGGATTACATCTATCTTTTTTCCACAAATTCTGATAAATTTCAAGACTTTTGAGCTCAGACAGTCACAGATATGCCATGCTGCTCGCTGTTTGTATGTGTTAGAGAGATTGTACGCACTGTTTCTGTGTTAATGTGTGTGTCAATGTTAAGGATGCTTCAGAGCTTCAGACTATTCAGTGCAACCTTTGCTCTATCTATCTCTCCACCGATCCATTCAATAACAAGTGTCAAAATTAAGTTTAATATGAATTTAATTCTACTACAACTAATAATAATAATAATAATACGAAGAAGCAGAAGAATTGAATACTTTAATGGGAATCTCTTTAATGGGTGTCAACATTGGCAAAGGCATTGGCTATTGGCGATCACTCTGACCATTGTCGATTCCCTGAGATCATCGTCTTTTGACGTCCTTTTCATCTAAGCAGTAACTGCTGTACTAGTGCTGTGTAGCGCAGAGGCGATTAGTTAGCCAGTGGAGCGCACCCACTAGGACTCACATGCACTAACTCACGCTGTCAAAAGTTCTCACAAAATGTTCTAATTTAGCTTAGTGCCTCATGGGACAGGAGACCACCAAGAGACATCTGTTCAGGCAGAAAACATCGCATGACGTTTTATTGAAATCACAATATTTGTTAAAGGCAAAATATGTATAAAAATATATTATTATTATTATTATAGTATAATAAATATAAATTGCATCTGCAGCGACGTCCTGGCCTACACACAAGGCCGTCACAATAACCACATTATGGTTAAGCCAACCAAAGTAATCATAATTAGACTTTTTTTCAAAATCGCTCCGCCCTACTTCCAAATATGAAATAAATGTGATGGGTTTTTTTTTACTATGTTTAAATACAGTTTGTTTCTGAGTTGCACTTTTGAAGATTTTATAGTCATTAGTTAATTAATTTATTTCAAAAATTGACTCAGTGTAACCCAAAAGACTACATTTAATTAAAACTGCTTATTTAATTTGAAATATTTTCATAATCAATGTTATAATTCAGCTGCAAAATTGCAAAAACAAAAATATGTCAGTGGTTAGAATTACTTCCATCGCAGCTTCTCCAACAGCCTGACTGAATTAATATGATAAGTAATATGATAAGATTGTGAAGTTCTCTACTGTGGGACCAATAACGGAATATCTTATCTTATCTTATAAATTTGATTTTATTTTTGGCTGGCAAATACATCTCAAATGTGACCTTTGTTAGCGCCATGAATTCCCCCTTGTCTTTGTAACTGGTCTCCTCCCGTCTGTCTCTCTCTGCTCTGTGGTGTCCAGAGGCAGCAAAAGATCCAGAGGGACCGGCTGATGAATGATTTCTCTGCAGCTCTCAACAACTTCCAAGCAGTCCAGCGGCGTGCAGCTGAGAAGGAGAAGGAGTCTGTTGCCAGGGCGAGAGCTGGATCCCGCTTATCAGTAAGTAGGAGTCGATGGTGGACGGTTCATCCTACCACGTTAATGAGTGCGGAATGATGAAGCGTCAGATTCATGTGAATCATGTCTTCATAATCTGTGTTTTGCTAAGTTGACTTTGGCAATAATGTTTTTTTCCCTCTGCCTCAGACTGAAGACAGTTCTCGGGATGAAAAGCTTGTGTCTTTCGATAAGTAAGTCATTCATTGAGGTTTCCCTCTAGTCCGGCAACAGCACTTTGTAAGGTGTACTATGAGACCCAAAGACTTCAAGATTAATCAAATAAATCAAGACATTGTGAGATGCAGTCAATGCTACAACCTAATGCTGTTTCCTTCTAAATTTGTCAGTACTGTGGAGTGGTCAAAAGCATCTACTGAAGGAAATAGCCCCACTGTATATGTAGTCATTTCTCTTATGTTGACATTCCCCTCATATTAATGTCAGTAAAGTAGTTCTTGTAGTTCTAAAAACAAACTACACAGTCAACAATAAATAAGTGTTTGACAGCCAAAGATATGGAAGGTCTAAAATGCCAAAATATAACCAAAGCTGTGATTGGTCAGTTGATTGTTGATTAACAGTGTGTTTCCATCTGGAAAAAGAAAAGGCCTCCTTGCACCTCCTCATTAAATCGATTGGCAGTACTCTGGTGTAGTATTGGCAGGTACTATGCTACCCTCTGCTGGATAACACTGAAATGAAATGCATGCTTTGTTTCTTTACTTTGATTTGATTGTATTAGGGCAGGGAAATTCATGTCACAGTTAAAAAAAAATAAAATTCAGCATTCAGCAATTTGAGTGAAAAGGTAAAATTATTGTCCTTTTTAACAAATGTTTTTAAGAAAATTTTGACGGTACAAAAAAAAATACTGCCATTACTTATTCCATTACAAATACAAGCATGTGTGAAAGTGTTAAACAATTAATTATTATTGCATTACATTCAGTTTGGGGTTATGTAGTGCAGTTTTTTTTAAATGTTGTTGCATACATTCATGTAGTTAATACTGTGCAAAAGAAAAGGAAATTAGACTGACAACAACGTAGCTTTAGTCAGCTGTAGTTTGTGGACACAGTTTTCTGCTGTCAAAGCTGAAGTCTATGTTCATACACATTATCCCAACTTTTAATTAACGTTTAATGTTCTACTGTTTGTGTAAAGCCAAGAGGACTGGGGTCAGATGACCACCCAGGCAGAGGAGGTGGCCATCACAGAGGAGGACCTGGAGCTCATCAAGGAGAGAGAGACCAATATCAGACAGCTAGAGGTCTGCCTTTGCTTCCTATATCCAATATTAATACATACATAGCAGGACACAGGCCATCAGCCCCCACCTTAGCTACTGGTAAAATCGACCATCATGTTCTGGGACCGCACACACCTGCTACAGCTGATTGCAGCTTTGTGTTTGTTTGTGTCTTTCAGTCTGACATTTTGGATGTCAACCAGATCTTCAAGGACCTGGCAGTGATGATTCACGATCAGGGAGAGATGATTGGTGAGCAGCACTGGGGTTGTTATTCTTAGTCCTAAACACATCACAAGGGGACTGGTCCTGTTGTTTTCTACATGGTCTACTCCTCTATTTTCAGCTCACTGATAACAGAAATGGGAAATAATGGAAAAGTGGTGACAAAAATTCAGAGAAAGGAGTCTGTGTTTATTGTGGATTCTGCAAACCTGGCAGTATATACAAATAAAATAAAATTTAATAAATACAATGGCTCTGATTATCCTCGAGGTCACCACAGGTCATTTTATGCAGTGAGCTCAAGTTTGAAAAAAGTGGTCTCATTACGGTGAAATGGCTCCTATAGGGACTAACATCATTACACCTGAATACAGTTGAACATTGCACATTAGAATCTGTGACAGTCTCATCTTTCCAGTCTTACCTAATTTATGTAATTCCAAGACTGTTTAGAGACCTCATTGTGCAGTGCTTCAAAGTGGGCTGGTATGCAGCAGTACGCAGTACCGGCACTTCTTCACTTTACTCTTTGGCATACTGTGACTTTTTCATGCATACCGGACCTTCTCAAAAATTGCCGGTACTCTCCTC
Source organism: Pterois miles (assembly GCA_947000775.1). Lineage (NCBI taxonomy): Eukaryota > Metazoa > Chordata > Actinopteri > Perciformes > Scorpaenidae > Pterois > Pterois miles. The sequence continues at coordinate 71,282 of CAMQGK010000225.1, read as the reverse complement.
TGCCCTCTCCATATCAGCTTCTAAGGGAGATTACTAAAGGAGGTTCATAATGGTGCAGCACCAGCATATTAATGCTGCATGGTCTCAAATAAGGAACGGAAGCATCCCGTGAGTTGAAGCCAAGTTATCCATCTCTGTCTGTAGAAAACTGACTAATACTGTATGTGGGATAAGTACGTAATTTACAGGACTGGGAGGGAATCAGAGCAATTAAAATGCTGAGAGAACAGCAGGGAGAGAGAGGAGGGAATTCAAAGGTGTTAGTGGATGCATATTTAATCATCTTATCAGAAGTAGATCGTATATATCACATATGATAGATCATTTATATAGTTCATAGTACATTATCAGTCAGTTCTTGCCAGATTCGCTAAACAGTACGTAAAAATGTGGAGAGCACCTGGACCTCAAATGGGCCATTTCAGTAACGCTCCCACACTGTGGCACAACGCCCGATTGGTGTGAATAAGAATGTGACCTCAGAATTCTGACCTGGCTGTATGTTCTGCTCTTCAGATAGCATTGAGGCAAATGTGGAGAATGCTGAAGTTCATGTAGAACGAGGAGCAGAGCAGCTCCAGAGAGCCGCCTACTACCAGGTGAGTCTGCAGCTGTCACTGTGAGTGCTGTCATTCAATGATATCCCTGCCAGTAACCCTCCTAACTCTGCTTTTTTTATCACAGCAAAAGTCCCGGAAGAAGATGTGCATCCTCGCTATGGTTTGTTCCATTGTGCTCGTCATACTTGGCATCATTATCTGGCAAGCTGCTGCTGGCAAATGAGTTGACTCAACCACACAACTGATGTGTCACTACTATATTTTACTCTGCCCTTCCTACCTGCCAATACCTGCTTTGAATCATGAGAAGAACAAGAGGAGGCTAATATCTTCACCAAGGTTAGCGGATAAGATCTATACAGAGGGATGGTCAATGTGGCAAACATATTCCTCTGAACTGATCAAGCCTGTTTTTGTAAAATTGTTGAAAACCATCCTATTTAAACTGAGATGAAGGACTAAGGTGATGTAGGGTAGTGAGAATTCCTTTTTTGTCTTATTTACTGCACTAACACTAGTTGTCACTGTATTTCAAAATGAAAAAATGTTGTTGAGATGATGATTTCATAACAGGCAAAATGGGGAAAAAAAGAAATAACTTGTTAAAGTAAATGAATCTGTGGTTTTAAGGGGCTGTAAGTATTTTTTACTTTGTGGCATCTTCGCATGAAGTGTGGGAGAGCCGGGCAGTGACATTACATGGCACATGTATGACTCCTGGTGGTGATGGCAGCCATGGTTGTAATATACATGTTGAAAAATGAAAACTCTAACATATAACCAGTATGAATCCAGTCTATGTCTGTAAATATTACAAAGTGCTGCATTATATTCTGCTAAGAACATAATGCCAGAGCCTCAAAATGAAAGTCCAGTCTTCAAACATTTTTAAGTTGATTTCTATGACTCTTGACAGTATGCATAATAAATGTCTTAAACACTTTAGCTCCTCTGGATGCGTCGTCAGTTTTGTGTCTACGTCTTGGCTCAGTGGTTCTCCTCAAGCTGGTTTTTCAGTCCTAAACACACCACAAAGGGACAGTGCACATCAAAACACCTGCTCCACCAGCAGCAGTGACACCGAACGCACCACTACAGTATATCAATATGTGAGATGATATTGATCTGTCAGAGATTTTACTACACTTTCTTGTATGGCCATATTAGATTTTACAGAAAGCAACCTAAGTAACTAAACACTTACAGTTGTGCTCAAAAGTTTACATATCCTGGCAGAATTTATATTTCTTGCCATTTTTCAAGAATATGAATGATAACACAAAAACTTTTTTTTTCCACTCATGGATAGTGGTTGGGTGAAGCCATATATTGTCAAACAACTGTGTTTACTCATAAAATCATAATGACAACAGAAACTTCCCAAATGACCCTGATCAATAGTTTCCATCCCCCAGTTCTTAATTCCTTGTATTGCTCCTTTAACATCAATGACAGCTTGAAGTCTCTGGTGGTCGTTGTGGATCAGCTTCTTTATTTCCTCTGATGGTAAAGCAGCCCGTTCTTCTGGGCTTCTTGGCCTCCAGTTCGTGTAGATTGTTGGGCTGTCCTGCATGAACTGCTGGTCTGAGATCTGCCCAGAGAGGCGCAATGATTATTGAGGTCAGGAGACTGAGACGGCCTTTCCAGAACCTCCACTTTATTCAGCTGTAACCGATGACAGCTGGACTCGGCCTCGTGTTTTGGATCGTCGTCGTGTTGGAACGTCCGAGAATGTCCCGTGAGCAGATTCCGGGCTGATGAGTGTGAATTTTCCTCCAGTATTTCCTGATAACATGCTGCATTCATCTTGCCATCAGTTTTGACCAAGTGTCCTGCCTTTGTAGCTCACACATCCCCAAACATCAGCGATCGGCCTCTGTGTTTCCCAGTGGGAACGCCGTTCGTTCATCATCGGCCTTGTCGACTCCTCTCCAGATGTAGCGTTTATTGTTGTGACCAGAAAGCTCAATTTTGGTCTCATCACTCCAAATGACTTTGTTCCAGCAGCTTTGAGGCTCGTCTCTGTGCTGTTTGCCGTATCGTAAGCCGGATGCTTTGTGGCGTTTGCGTAGTAATGGCTTTCTTCTGGCGACTCGACCATGCAGCCCATTTTTCTTCAGGTGCCTCCATATTGTGCATCTTGAAACAGCCACACCACATTTTTTCAGAGTCCTGTGTTTCAGCTGAAGTTATTTGTGGGTTTTTCTTTGCATCCCTAACAATTTTCCTGGCAGTTGTGGCACAGATGTTTGTTGGTCTACCTGACCGTGGTTTGGTTTCAACAGAATCCCTCACTTTCCACTTATTAATCAGAGTTTGAACACTTGAATACACACACTATCTTTTTATATGCCTTTCCTGTTTTATACAGGTCAATTATCCTTTCCCGTAGATCCTTTGACAGCTCTGCTTTCCCCATGACTCTGAATCCAGAACCGTCAGTGCAGCTCTGGATGAAAGAAGCGAGGGTCTGTCGGGAGGACAGAACTTCAGAGAGCTTTAGAGACCCATTGATTATAGCAGACAGGCCACAGGTGAGGATGGTTACCTTTAGCTGCCATTCACACCTTTCTGTGTCAGCTAGTGAGCACGTTATCAGGCCAAAATCACCAGGATATGTAACTATTGATCAGGGTCATTTGGGAAGATTCTGTTGTCATTATGATTTGAAAAGAGTAAACACGGTTGTTTGATAATAAATGGCTTCACCCAACCACTAACCATGAGTGGGAAAAAAAAGTTTTTGTTATCATTCATATTCTCTGAAAAATGGCCAAGAAATCATAAATTCTGCCAGGGTGTGTAAACTATGAGCACAACTGTATGAGCATGTTCAGACCGCAGCGCTCAAGTTAGGTTGTTCCTCATTGGCTTTAACATTGGTTCAGGCTTGGGAAAGTACTTGTTTAAGGTTAGAGAATGATCGAATCAAAGCTGGTTCCAGACTGAATTTGAGCTGAAATGTTTAATACTTCTTAGATAAAGATTTTGTTCATAAAGGTAAACTACACTTCACAACTTGGGTTTTATATTTGAGATTATTGCCATCATATCGGTTGGTTTTGATTAGTAAATGCTAAGATCTGGAAACATTTGGACAAAGAGAAGGCCAACAGATAGCTGTTATACACACACAACACACTTCCTATTAAGAAACGATACTTTGGGTTAGGACACGGAGGATGCCGGTTCAAGTCCCCCCCTGGACCAAGACCAACTGGTTGCTGGAGAGGTGACAGTTTACCTCTTGGGCACTGCCGAGGTGCCCCTGAGCAAGGCACCGAACCCCCAACTGCTCTGGGCGCTTGTCAGGAGCAGCTCCCTCACTCTGACATCTCTCCATTGACATGTATATGTACTGTGTGAACAACAGAGTGTAAAACTGAATTTCCCCACTGTGGGACTAATAAAGGAATATCTTCTTCTTCTTCTTCTTAAAAATGTATGTAACTTGATAATACCACACATGAAAAAAAATGAAATGATCAGATTCATTACAATGATTTCAGCATGAATACAATCAAATGCTCACCCGTTAGTGAGACTGACATGATTGGCCAGCTGTGAAATATACACGTTATGGTGACTTTGAAAGAATGTGTTAATGTAATATGTATATGTTTAATGAAAAAATATCTTATGTATGTCCAAATTAAATCACTTCTAATGAAATGACAGGATGCATGGAGGACATACTGTATTCTTAATTGAAGGAAATCAAGAGAGACAATGGAGATTTAAAGTATCAAGATCGTGTGCTTCACATGAACTTTAAATATCCACTGTAACCTCAAGCATCTCAGTGGTAGGTGTTGGTGTGGTACACAAACACTCCCTTTCCCTCTCTAAACAGGAATAAGTCTGTAGTGGTAGAAGATGAATATGTTTCCTCAGTGCCTTCAGTGACTTCGTCTCCCACCTCCTCTCCTAACCAGCCACGTTTGTTGTATCCTCAATCAGATTATCGTACGTGTACACGCCATGCTGATTTCACTGGAGTGGGTTGCCTTTTGTTAACCTTGCTTTCTATTGGTTATTTTGGTTAGGAAGTGTTGTGGTAAAACTTTCTTATTGGATATTTTTTGTTGTTCAAGTACGAATGTAGACAATCTAATATCTTGTATTTATATAGCTAATGCTAAACATACATAAACAAATCTATGCTTGACACAATATGCAAGCCAAAAATACAAGGGTTTTCAACATGGTACTGTTTCCGCCCAGAGGGGAGCATGTAAAAAAAAAAAAAGGTGTATTTTGTATGTCAGATTTCGGTGTTCTGCTCCAGAGCCAACCACTCATTGTGTATTTTGGTGACAGAATAAACATTTTTCCACTGAAACCTGAACACATCATCCAGAGTAATTTTTCAACCCATTTTTGGAGACTTTAACAAATTTTTGATACAATAAAACTGTTGGAGAGGAGAGGCAGTCTTAGACTGACCCAAGATGTCTTTTCTGACCTTCAACAGGAGGTAAGTTATTTTAATTTGGTTTCCTCCCCCCATTCACTCACTCTGAAATTAAAAAATAAATAAAGCCCCATGTACTTTTCCTACCACACTGTCAATTGTCCCTATATTCAGTAATATATCTCTGTGGCTGCTTGGAACTTAACAAATGCATTTCCTCATTAAACATTTACAAAGCAGAAAATATTAAAACCTGTGTATTTTAAGATAAGATAAGATAAGATATTCCTTTATTAGTCTCACAGTGGAGAAATTCACAACATTTTACATCCATGTTGCATGTAGTCTTATCTAATTGCTTCATCTTCCTTGCATTTAGCTGTTGTTGTTGACTACTTTTTTGATGTAGTACAGCTACTAACTGTCCGTCAGTGAAATAGTGTGAAACCATCAGTAGGACCATGCACATATTGCACTGCTTGCAATATGTGCATGGTCCTGCTTGTGCACCAAATACAAACGAGAAGACAAGACAAAAACCCATTCACAAAACAGGGTTCCCATGCATCCTTGAAAACCTGGAAAACAGTTGACCAGTTTGACACTCATTGAAAACACATGGAAAATGAGAGAAGCATTTAAATATCCTGGAAAATCTATTTCCTTTAGCTGAGAATAAACTACCAGGCGACATATCAGAACCCCTCCAAAACAGCCAACACTGCCATCTGAAAGGACTAACTTCACTAACTTCCTTTCTAAAAAAATAACTTATTGTTCATTTGATGCCATTATCAGTCAGCTGTGTCAGTGTAGTGAGCTTGAAGGCAGCAGAGAGGAGCAAGAGTAGACCACTGAGCCCAGCAACACCTGTTCAACTGTTCTGCAGCTGAAGTGGTAAGACAGGAGAAAAGGGATAAAATAAGCAAGATTTGAAAAGAAAAAAAAAAAAAAGCAAAGTTAAAATTTAGCATTAATAAATTAGAAACTCACAATCAATGCGCAAACATTTGAAGAAGGAACAAATCCTACACAAATTCTAAATGTTGGTTGTGTATTTCTTAATGCTGTATTGTCTAATTTGAATAAATATGATACTGGGGGGGCTGCACGGTGGTGCAGTGGTTAGCGCTGTCGCCTCACAGCAAGAGGGTCGCAGGTTTGATTCCGACTTGGGACTTGGAGTTTGCATGTTCACCCCGTGTGAGCGTGGGTTTTCTCCGGGTACTCCGGCTTCCTCCTACAGTCCAAAGACATGCTGTTTAGGTTAATTGGTGACTCTAAATTGCCCATAGATGTGGATGTGAGCGTGAATGGTTGTCTGTCTCTATGTTGTCTGTCTCGATGTGCCCTGTGATGGACTGGAGACCTGTCCAGGGTGAACCCTGCCTTCGCCCAATGCCAGCTGGGATTGGCTCCAGACCCCCTAACGGGATAAGCGGTTGACGATGGATGGATGGATTATACTAGTGGTATGTAGCATACTATTATATGAAATTCTATCAATATATTTACATGATATAATTAATATATGAAAACCAGGTGTCACCAATTGACCACCACAGAAATTGAGTGGGCCGATTTGATATAAAAGGGCGATTTTTCATTCCCAGTCCATCCTGTACTGTTATGAATGTGGATATCTATAATTCCATTTGTCAATGACATATATGGCACTGAATGCTTAAAAAAGTTGTTGTGTTTTTTCGCATACATAAACTGTAGTTATGTAAAACCCAGAGCTGCCGTTGGATCGGTTTTCTATGTTATTACATTTCTCTTTAATCTTTTTGGTTTCTGTACAGTGCAGCTAATCTGTATTGCTCACTGCTGTTCAGTTCAGTCCTCCATCTGTGTTTTAGTTGTATGGAGGTGCGTGAGAAGGAAGAACGCTGGTGTAGACAGTTTGGCGACTTGGCCGTCATGTTTTCTTACACTGCTCACTGTCTGGTTGAGTTACTGTATGGATGTTCAACTCAACCACTAATGTCCAGGGTTTAATTAAATCCAGCTGCTTCACCAGCTCAGTAGCAGATGAAAAAAGCTGGAACTAAAATGTAACATACAGTCAAAAATGTAAAACACAGCACCACCCATAGTTTTAGCTTTCAGCAGAAAAGAGTTCACCATTATGTTTTGTCTACAGTAATTTGTATAAGAAAACATTTTTCTTCCAGCATGTGGAACTCCCAGTTTAGAAACATGTGACGCTAAGCACATCTTCAGCACTACTGTTACACAACAGCCCAGTGAAACCGATCACTGCACATAATAACCCACCACAGGCTCTCATTGTTTCAATTTTATGCTACACATTAGACCTTGCTAACTGGCACTCCACCATGGTGAGGAATCCACCTGCTCTTTTCCACTGTTAACAGAGCTGTATGAGGATGTGGAGCTATTGTCCATACTGACATACTGTACATCTATGTATGTATAGTATATACATTTCAGATTGAGGTATTTTTGTTCAAAATTATGTTAGTCCCCCCACTGTGTGGATGGACTGGCTTCATTCAAATGAATGACGAGGCTGTGTTTGTTTGTGCAGGGCTCAAGTCAGTACGAATGCAGCCTGAGTGTAGTAAAAACTAGAATTTGCTGCGCTTTGATTTAAATCAGGGGTAGTTAGTTTATTTTTGGCATCACTGGGCAAAATTCTATAATAACATTCAGCACATTTTAATTCAAGTGGCCTGAGAGACAATTAGACTTCTGTGCCTCTTCATGACTGTTTTCAGGCTTTAGAAAATGAAGACTGTGACGAATCTTGGCCAATCACTGGTCATTTCAGATGATTGTTCTACAAATGCAGATGCACATGAACATCCCTTCAGATGGTAAAAGCCTGATTCAATGGCAGAAATTCCTACAGGAAAGGGTTCTCTTCCAGTATTGGCAACAACTGCCTACGCTACAAAGCAACCAAAAAAGGTCGATGGATTTATAATAAGGGTCTGACAATATCAGCAAAGTGTTTCAGAGATGTAAAGAAAATGATGCTAATAGTATAGCCTTCTGCTAACCATAGCCAAAGGCTCACAAATGCAGCTAGATAATGGCTATGGTTAGCAGAAGGCTAAACTATTGGCAACATTTTTTCACTGTCTCTGAAACAATTCGCCAATATCATAGCTGAAAACAGCCTTGAATCACAATATGTCATCTGAAAGGGGCACAGAAGAAGATGGCACCGTGGACGGCTGCCTGTGTCTCGAGCCCTTCTTTTTTTCCTTTTTCTTTTTCTCTTCTCCCCCGGAGGGGGGGGGTTCAGAAGTGGAGAGTAATTTATAATTTGTATGGGCTCCTAATCTAGAGCACCTTATGAACAGATGATGTCCTTGTTATGATGTGAGTTCACGGCCAGAGCCTGCTTTTATTGAGGCTGGGGATTTTAACAATGAGGAAAGTCCTACTGAGAAACACATCAGCTGTGCTACATGTGGAGATAACACACTCAACCATATTAACACTCCTATTCATGACGGATATAAGGCCCTATCTTACCCTTTCTTCAGCAAATGAGATCTGCTTCTGCCTGCCTATGGGCAAAAACTCAAACATGACACACCTGTGATGTGGACAAACCAGTGCTGGTCTGATCAATCAGACTCAACTCTACCGGATGACATCAGCATTACAGAGTGGTTTGTGTTTAAAGTAGTGCTGTCAGGCGATTAAAAAAAAAAATCTAATTAATTACAGGATTTGTAATTAATTAATCTAATTAATCGCATTTTAATCTCATACCTGCTAAAGGCCCCCAAATAAAGAATTTGAATTCTCGGACATTACAAAATTGTAGTGCATGACTAATCAATAGAATACACCAAGAAGAGAAGATTTGAAATCCACATTTTTATTGGTTAAGTGTGCTTTATAAATGAAATTCAAAAGAAAAAAGGTCAAGCACATCAGCAAACCAATTAGGCCAGATGCATTTCTCAAAAATGCAATACAAATACAGTTAAATAAAATCAATAAAATTCAGAAATAAAATAAGGCTGAGTCTCAAATAGGCACATAAGCAGACTCTCAATCAAAATGAATACTAAAGCTGACTCAATACAGCAATTCAAAATGAATAGTATAACATGCCTCTAAATAAGGCAACATCAATAGCAAGATGCCAACAGCATTTCCTTTAAAAGGGTCAGCTAACGTTACAGGAACTGACAACAGACAACTCTATGTGTCCTTGAGCCAGTTGCTCAGACAAACAAGCTTGTTTACATTGTGTGAGTGTGAGGCTGCTCTCTTCTTTTCAATGATGTTACCTGCAGTGAAAAGAGTCTCTCACCTGGCCCAGACGTGGCAGCGGTAGCCAGGTAGGAGGAGAGGACAGCTGTTCATCAGCTCCTGGTGAGCTGCCACCACTCCACTGGACACTCATGCATTCAATGCACGGCTCAGCTTTGTAGCGGGCTAGAGGCCCCCGCTCCTCCTAGTCCGAGTCAGAGTCCGAGTGACAGGTCCGAGTGGGCTCGCCTCGCTCTCCTGTGTCGCGTCCATCTCTGTTGTCAGTCACCCTGCTTTTGACTAGTGGCGCAGGTACGAAGTGACGCCACTGCAGCCTACGGGTCACTCAATGGGCCAAATTTAAAATGACTGACTTGCCACTCACGATTAATTGCGTTAATTTTTATAGCGCGTTAATTTGCAGCGTAATTAATTAATCTAATTAACGCGTTAAACTGACAGCCCTAGTTTAAAGACAACATAGACATATACACAGACACAATCATTGGCTACATCAGCAATTACAGCAATGATGCTGTATCGAGGATTACTGTGCTAAAGTCTGTGCTAAACATAAAACACAGTCTGACACGTACAACTCAGTTGAATTGGATGAGTTCAGGAAATCCAGGTATGAGCTCCAGAGAGCTATTAGCAGTGCAAAGAGACAGTACAGGCACAGAGTGGTCTGACTAGTAACACCAGAAACATGTGGGCTGGGCTAAGAACCATTACAAAGTACAAGAGGAAAAATGGCAGTGCAGAGGTAATGTGTGCATCTCTTCCAGATGATCTATCCATACACGGTTTGAGAACAACTCCCTGGCTGAGGAGGTACAAAAAGCTCAGGACCCCTGCCTACTACTAATATCCAGGGCAGATGTGTGCAGATCTTATAAAAGGATCAACCCTCAAAAAGCACCTGAACCTGATGGAATCCATGGTGGTCTCAAGGTGTGTACAGATCAACCAGCAGCCAAGGCAATGGTCCCTGGTTCACTGTAAGAATTGTCGTTGGGTGGGTGGTCAATGGACCACTCTACTCATCTTCAAAATTGGAAAGTCAGTAAACCACATTTTATTTGAACAACTGGAAAACCTTGTAAACCGGTACCATGATTTCCCAGAGAGAATTATGAGCGAAAGCTTAATATGTTAGCTGCAGTTGTATCAAGTACATATACACATAAAGCTAATCACTATTACCGGTACTTGCCTTTGCCACTTTGTAATAGTGATGCTATTCATTCCATTCATTCATCATGCTAAACAATTACCCCATAGTTAAACACATAAACCTGCTAGGAAATCCAATAAAGATGATGCTTATGCGGAAGAATACAAAGGTTTCGTGAATGACTTGATTCTATTAATTTAACAACTCAATAACTTCAATAACTCTCAACATTTTTCAGTTGGAACGCACGAAATACAAAACAATACACTTACTTTCAGTTGTTTTCAGTTCATTTCTCATCCACAAATCCATCAAATCCTTCATCATCAGTGTCTGAGTTTAACAGTTGGGCGACTTCGGCATCAATCACGCCCGAATCTGTCTCGTCATTAAAAGGCCACACATTCCATGGGAGTGAGAGATAGACATATGATATAGTCAATATAAAATCAATTAAGGATATAAAGATAATATAGTAACTCGAAATACATGTCCTGCTGAAAATGCTCGTGAATGCTGACAGCTGAAATTAATTGCAAAGCACTGCTAAAAATGCAGAATGGTGAAATGACTTGCCTCAAAATGTTAAAGCTCAAGTCCATTGCACTGCACTGCTGAAAAACCTTGAAGTTGCAATGTACAACTGACAGAGTTAAAAGCTTTGCTGCATTACCTAAAGAAGCTAAGAGCTGAAATGCATTGTTTAAAAAAACTAGAAGCTAAACTGTAATACTGTCAAAAGTGGTAAATTTGAAGGTATCTATTTGAATATTGGAATATTTTGATAGTTGAATGGTTTCTGTATCTCAGAGTATGCAGGAGTAGTTAAAAAAATATGAATAAAGATTCAAAGAACAATCTGGTGACACACTAATTATTTGCAAAACATTGTTGAAATTGCAGAAATGTGAAATGACTTGCCTAAAAATTTTAAAGATCAAATGCATTGCACTGCTCTACTGAAAAAAAAGAGTTGGAAAATAAACTGCATCATCTGGATAAGCTAAGAGCTGAAATACAATGCTGGAGAAGCTGGAAGCTAAACTATAATACTGTAACAGTGGTAAATTTGAATTTTCCTGACTAGGCTGAAAGAAGAAATGCTTTATACGTATGAATATCAGACAGATGAATTGTATTGCTAAACACAGACTGAGAGACAAAGACAGACAGGGAGACAGAGAGAGAGAGAGAGAGAGAGAGAGAACAGACAGACAGACAGTCAGTCGTATTTAGGCAGAGTAAACCTTTAAAACAACAAGTCCCTAGACATGAAGCAGTATTTAGGCAGAATAAACCTTTAAAACAAGTCCCTAGACATGAAGCAGTATTTAGGCAGAATAAACCTTTAAAACTACAACTCCCTATACATGAAGCAGTGTTTAGGCAGGATTAACCTTTAAAACTAAAAGTCCCTATACATGAAGCAGTGTTTAGGCAGAATAAATCTTTAAAACAACAAGTCCCTAGACATGAAGCAGTATTTAGGCAGAATAAACCTTTAAATAACAAATCCCTAGACATGAATTGGTATTTAGGCAAAATAAACCTTTAAAACTACAAGTCCCTATACATGAAGCAGTATTTAGGCAGAATAAACCTTTAAAACAACAAGTCCCTAGACATGAAGCATTATTTAGGCAGAATAAACCTTTAAAACAACAAGCCTCTAGACATGAAGCAGTATTTGGGCAGAATAAACCTTTAAGACTACAAGTCTTAAACTTCCTAGACATGAAGCAGTATTTAGGCAAAATAAACCTTTAAAACTACAACTCCCTGGACATGAATTGGTATTTAGGCAAAATAAACCTTAAAAACTACAAGTCCCTATACATGAAGAAGTAGTTAGGCAGAATAAACCTTTAAAACTACAACTTCCTAGACATGAAGCATTATTTAGGCAGAATAAACCTTTAAAACAAGTCCCTAGACATGAATTAGTATTTAGGCAAAACAAACCTTTAAAACAACAAGCCTCTAGACATGAAGCAGTATTTGGGCAGAATAAACCTTTAAAACAACAAGTCCCTAGACATGTAAGGACCTATAAGGCAGCGATCAGAGGAAGTCCGGCTTATACGGCTTATATACGTGTCTGCTTTGTCTACTGCTTCAACATCACATTGAAAAGAACACTGGCCACCGCAGGACTTGCTTGCTCTCCATTGATTACTTCCTTGAATTCTGTCGCACTCTATATACGCATTCTCAGTGCAATGACGTCTGCAGACATGCAGCGGTGAAAAGGGAGGCGACACAGCTCGCCAGCGGGGGAGAGACCTACTGGTTCAACACTCGTCAATTGATAGCGGGTCCATCTGCGTTCAAAAACACAGTATCAAACCACTAATTTCAGTGGGAAAGTGGTAAACATACATGTTGTTGCTATCTATCTATCTATCTATCTATCTATCTATCCTATCTATCTATCTATCTATCACGTAGGCAACACAGATGAGGCAGAGACACTTTGTTCAAGTGGGGTTGCCGTATTTTGCTTTGCTTGTTATTAAATAGAATTCAGACACTTATGGTACTTTAAAAGTGTTGGTATTACATAGAATGCACACATTTACTTGTATTTAGTTTTGAACATATTGTATGGCTCTCACAGAATTACATTTAAAACTAGAAAAGCACTCGGAGAGCCCAGACCTCCGCCAAGCACCATAGTTTCCCCCCATATTGTAATTCACTCCAAAATAAAAATCCTACATTTTTTAAAAAGAATTTTATATCAGTGGCAAACATAGAACATATATACAAGACACAACATAAAACTCACAATACATTAGGCCAAAATGTAAGAGTACCCCATTTTTTATATAAATTGCTATAAAATCCACCATCTGAATCAGATCTGGATTAGCCTTTGGGATTTGATAGAAGTACACATTGTAAATCCCTGAGTCAAATTTCATGAGCTTTGGGCAACAATTACCAGAGATATTGAGAAACAATTTTTTGGGTCCCATTGACCCCAATGTTAACGAAAATTTCAAAGTGATCCAGAATCCAGGATTTCTTCAAAATTTCCCCAAAATTAAATCAGTTCTTCCTTTTCACATTTTCGACACACCCTGAAAATTTCATCAAAATCACTCCATATGTTTTTGAGTTATCTTGAACACAGACAAACAGACAGAAACTCCGGCAAAAACATAACCTCCTTGGCGGAGGTAAATATGTGGTGTTTAAGGCTCTCTCAGCCAAAAAGGTTCCCGACCCTAGAGAGTCTAATCAGCACAGAAACAGCTGTTTGTGTCTGAAAGTGCTGAGTCATGGCTGCAGTGAGACAGTGTTTCCCAGTCAGTAAACCAGTAAAACACCCACCGAACAAGTGCTGATAACAGAAAAAACATAACAGATATCGCTTTGATTTTTGAAGGAGACCATGAAGGATAATGATTAAGATCTGGTGCAAAAACCGTGCGTATTGTGTCAAAAATTTGTCCACATGATGAGCAGTTTCAAAAACTGGTAACTTTTGCTCTGATTCAAAAACTTGTCCTAAAATTAAAATGGGCCTCAATGAGGGCGAACACTGGAGTTGTTGTCGCTTCCAGGCATCTAGAGCTAACTGTATAAGTCCGACTGATTCCATAGAAACATGTCTGCGACCAGCACAAGCTGTCCAACATTTCTATGAAAAAATTATGACTGAAAATGAAAATTGTGAGCATAAGAACAATTTGTTCAGAAAATTTTCAGAATGTTTTGAAGCTCGTCTCCACTCTACTGTGATGTCATGAACTCTGGCTCTGATCATTCCACGCAATACACACCCATTATAAACTCAGAAAAACTTAAACTGTGATTGTGGAAAAACGGTTAAAGATATCACAAAGCTGAATCATAGCTTAATAGTTCAAAGTCTTGTAACCAGTTTAAAGTTTAAATGGTGTCTGTAGCTAAACGTATGCGGAAGCAGTAGTATTTCAAAGTGGAGCAAGTTTGAGGGGATTTGAAGATTTTCTCCACTGGATTACATCGTAAAACAAATCTGAAAAAGCTTAATATTTTAAAAAGTATAAATAGTTGAGACAAGAAAAGTCATAGCACGAATGTGCTTAAGGAGCAGGAGTATGCAGGGGTACTTAAAGTCCAAAAATTGTACGAAAGAAATAGTTGAAGTTGATTAAATATTCACAGAGCAATACTGTGAATGCTGCTGAACAGCATTTACAATACTGCTGTACAGCATTCACATGGAGAACAGGAAGGGTTGTTACAGTGTTACATGTGTGCGTGTGTGTGTGTGTGTGTGTGTGTGTGTGCATATGTGTGTGTTTGTTTGTGTCTACCCCTGCAGGCTCACTCCCTCCCTCGCTGACACAATCAGCTCACCAGAGCCAACTTTCACAGCTGCTGGTTATGTTATTAACCACACTACAAATACCTGGGTTCTTCAGTCACTCATCACCACATCATTGATTCAACCTATGTGGTAGTTTTGCCTCGGCCGCTTAGTATCTGAGTTTTTTTGATCGTAGTTTTTGATATTGTTCTCGTTCATTAATGTATGTTGTTCCTGTGCTTAGGATTCTCACCTGCCTGTTGCCTGTCTGCCTGCCTGTCTGCCCTGTTAAATCTCAGCCTTGACACTTCTGCCCTCATTCATCATTTATATCTTGGCAATCATCATTGTTCAACTTGCAAGCTGTCTCCTGTGTCTGCATTTAGGTCCAAAACTTTGTTAAACCAAACAGAACAATCTGGCCAAACATGATCCAGCAGACTCAGACCCTGTGCCAAGCTCTCGCTGCTCAGGTTACCCTCGTCAGATAACACGAACAAGCACTACCCAACGTCATAGAAAATCTTAAGTTGCTTTCCGTACGCGTGGCCGTCATGGGACAACAGTTCAATCGTGTTTCCACCATCTTGCCACCACAGCCCTTGAAGCCCCCAGGCCAGCCAGACCATCCTTACAGAGAGCCACCTATCCCCATGCTGGAGCACTATGCTGGTAATTTAGGTACATGTAGATTTTTATTTATTTATTTATTTATTTTTGGATTCAGTTCTCTTTGATTTTTGAGCAGCAGTCTAGAACCTTCGCTACTGATAGAGCCAAGATAGCTTATGTTATGAGACTGCTTACTGGGAGTGCACTAGCTTGGACATCAGCAGTGTGTTTTGTTTATTCTGAGTGTAGCTGAGATAAAGAAAGTTTTTGACCACCCAGTTACCGGCAGGGATGCTACTCAGCATCTCCTGTCATTAAAAGTACGAGTACTCTGTATAGTAGAGTATAGGACACTAGTGGCAGTTTCTGGGTGGAACAAGCATGTAGCATTACGAGGGGTTTAAATGATACAGTTAAGGATGAATTAGCAGTTAGGGATGATTCAGCTGATTTAGATGGGTTAATATCACTGACCGTTAACCTAGATAATCGCCTCAGGGAACGCCATAGGGAGAGAGCTAGCCATTTGCCTCTTTACCTACCCCTCCTCTAGTGAGATTCTGTGCCACTATAGCCCCAGCTCACAGTTCACCTCCATAAACCACAGCCTGTTCCACTTCACCAGGAAAACCTATGCAACTCGGCAGAACTGAACTCACCCCTTTAGTGCACTCCAGGATGATGAGAGAGGAGCTACGTATGCACTGTGCCCAACATAATTATCTTATTGCCTCATGTCCCCATCAGCCAAAAGAGAATGCTCGCCAGTGGAAGTAGGGATACTGGTGAGTAAGAAATAGTTCAACTACTCGCATGATCCTGGATGACACACAATGCTTAGGCCTGCATCTAGGCTCTCCTCCTTTGGTGGATTGTGATGTGATGAGAGCTTCCTGGATGCCAACTTTGCAACCAAGTCTGGTATTCCCATTAAAGCCCCTTGCAGTTCCCCTCAAAGCCCAAGGGCTAAATGGCAAACTCACATCTAACTAACATCACCCATATCACTGAGCCCCTGCATCTGGTAATTTCTGGTAACCATCATGAAGAGATCCAACTCCATATCTTACAGTCCCCTCCCCTCCCCTCTCTTTTAGTTCTGGTCCAGCCCTTGTTAAAATTACACAACCCTCACTTAGACTGGTCAGAGTGTTGTGTAATGAGCTGGAGTTCTTTTTGCCATTTGTTTTGCCTGCAGTCTGCCCTTTCCCCAGCAGATAGCGCTACTCCCCTGGGAAAACTGGAGCATTCAGACCTGCCCCTCTGCCCCAGCAGTGTACCATATAGTGATGGGAATTCCGGCTCTTTTCAGAGAACCGGCTCTTTCGGCTCGGCTCACTAAAAAGAGCCGGCTCTTTCGGCTCCCAAATGGCTCTTCAGGTTATTTTGTTGCTTTAATTAATTTATTATCAACAACAATATAAAATTATGCACAAAATGAATTACTAATGTAATTGTTATGTTAGCTGCATTGTCGCTAACACAGCATCCCTCTTTGGCCACTTTGAGCAGCTCTTCTGCTCAGTTCTCAGAAGTGTGTTTGTCGCTGAACTCAAACCATCCAGAAGACAGGACACCATTTTATAATTTTCAATAAAGTGACACCTAACTGACAAGAAGGATGCTGCTGTGGATTTTGTAACCCTCTCTTGTAGTGGATGCAAGTTCTCTGTCATATAGGCCTGGAATGATTTTAGTTTTCCTGCTTGGAATTGCATAAATTGGATTCAGTGCATGAATAAACTTCCTGAATCCTTTATCATCCACAGCAGAAAATGGATGGAAATCAAGTGCAATCATTTTTGCCAGTTCTTCATCAACTGAGTTATGTCTTTCTGGGGTCACAAACTTCTGCACAAACTGTCTCATAGAGCTCTGGGTTGGTTAGGTGGTTGTGGTGGTGAACAGCATGATGCTGTAGATACTACTACTACTACTACTACTACTACTACAGCAGCAGCAGCAACAGTAGCAGTAGACACACTGGCACCTTCATTAATATCACACTCAACTGACTGTTTTATCTTCCCATTGCTCTGATTGGTGGACTGTTCTCAGGTTGTTTACCTGTGCAGGTTGTTTGTGGCTCTATATGATATTCCTGCAGACTCTACACTCTGCCTTTGTATTGTCAGTAAAATTGAAATGGTCCTGGAGTCACTCATTTTCTTTACTAGACCTTCCTGATGTGTCCATGTTGTCTCTTCTTGTTTTCCCCGTCTCTCTCTCTCTCTCCCTCCCTCCTTCTCTCTCTCTCTCTCTCTCTCTCTCTCTCTCTCTCTCTCTCTCTCTCTCTCTCTCTCTCTCTCCCCCTCTCTCTCTCTCTCTCTCTCTCTCTCTCCTCTCCCCCTTCCCCTCTCTCTCTCTCTCTCTCTCTCTGTTCGTGCGCTACTTCTGCTGCTAGTGTAACTCCCGCCCCCTCCCCCCTCTGCTCAGCGCAAACACGAGGCTCAAACACATATTGACCAATTACGTGCGGCGCGAGGAAAAAAAAGTGAGAGAGAGAGAAAAAACACGGCTCCCACTGAGGAGCCGGCTCCCGTCGTTCACTTCAAAGAGCCGACTCTAAGAGCCGTTTCGTTCGCGACCGACCCATCACTAGTACCATAGTCTGGCCGAGGTATTTAGTAAGCAGCAGGCTTAGCAAGCTCTGGTAAATAACATTTTACGTGACCTCCTTAATCCCTCTATTTTCATCTATTTGGATGAATCTTGATTTTTTTCATGCAGTCTGGAGGAACACATCCAACAACAAGGTCTTTAGAGGCTCCTGGAGAGCTAGCATTTTGTCACGGCGGAGAAATGCAAATTCCATGTGATTTCAGTGGACTTCCTGCAAAACATCATAGACCAAGGGTAGGTGAAGACGGCCCACACCTTCTGCTCGTAAATACCTCCAACGAGGGTTCATTAGAGATTACGTTTGAGTGAATCCTCCTCTGACACGACTCACCTCCACCAGCACTCCTTTTGACTGGACTCCAGAGGCTGAGCCTGCATTTACAGATTTTAAAGAGACGTTACTTCTGCCCCCATCCTCGTTCACCCTGATCCTGTGTGTGTGTGTGTGTGTGTGTGTGTGTGTCACTAGCAGGTACCATGATGTTCTTCATTCTTTGGAGAAAGATGGTCATCTTGACATCTCTGATGAGGTTCACCTCTTTGGTGTGCACTTCATCTTGTCCCTCAACTCCAAGCAGACTATGACACCTTCATTAGAGGATGGAATAATCATCTTCTACAGACATAAACATGAAAATATTCTAAAAAAAACAGCTGAGTTGCAAAGGTGTGGCAGGCTGAGATCTGTCTTGTTTTATGATATAATAGACACCAATGGCGCAATGGCAATTGGACTGTGGAGCACACAGGCCAAAAATATTTAGAAAAGTCAAGACTAGTGTCTCTTCTCACGACATGGTTATAAGGTCTGAATCAATGTGAGTGTCTATCATGATTGTTGTGTAGAGAAGCTGCAGTTAATTCTTTTCATCTATAAACCATCAGCTAATGCCTTTAAGTTCTTTTGCATTGCGTGATGAGAGGCATGTGTCTGTTCAGTAACCAATAGTGAATTTGTGTATTACTACAAATTTTGAGAAAACAAATATATCTTTTTGTAACATGTAAATTTATTTTTGAAAAACACACACAGACACACACACACACACACACACACACACACACACATACACAAAATACACTAGAATGATATTTTAAATACAAAGTCTTGACTTATTTGAATTGTTTTTTCTGAATCTGTAGGAACTTCAAGACCCAGGCAACTACTGTGCCATACTGCGAGAAGACTCTAACGGTGCAGTTTTGCTTCATTGTGTGTCCAGTGGATGATGAAGCCCTGGAAGAACTTCAGAAAACTGGTGACCCTCCGAAACGTTCTTAGTGACATGGTTATGACTTGTATGCACGATTTTTGCACAGGGTGTCAAGCCAGCAATGATATTTTAATGTGAACATTGATACATAATGTGACAAAGTGGACAAACAATACATCTTGAATACAGTATAACACCTTTTGAGAAGTATTACTCACAGGAGCAGTAGTTGTTGTGGGTTCTTTCCCTACGGGGATTAATAAAGGTTCATCTTCTGTGGAGCTCCATAAAAAAATAATACAAATATTGTTATACAGCGTGATTCATTTTGCGACAGATGTCTGTAAACTTTTACTCACTCTTTGACTGAATTGTGATGCTACATTTTATTTATATTTATTTTATTTAAATAAGACCTGTACAGCCAACATTAATGAAATTCTAAATAAAAAACAAGATGGAATTACCTAAACTAATAGCTCTGCTCTAACTGAGCTATCACTCTGCTACTCTGAGTTCATTGTTTTTGACACAAATTGTATATTTATACAATAAAAACCAACCTGGAAGTGGAGGGCAAAAATATGCCCTTTGAGCAATTGGACTAAGATAAAGGAATGCTGTTATAATTGTTCTCAGATATCTCACATTGGACATTGGTAGTTTGTCATACACTTACTAATAAATTATAAATGTATGTGAAGTTATAAAGCAGATACAACATGTGAGCCAGAAAGAAAGAAAGAAAGAAAGATATTCCTTTATTAGTCCCACAGTGGGGAAATTCAGTTTTACACTCTGTTATTCACGCAGTACAAATACATGCGTCAATGGAGAGATGTCAGAGTGAGGGGGCTGCTCCTGACAAGCGCCCAGAGCAGTTGGGGGTTTGGTGCCTTGCTCAGGGGCACCTCGGCAGTGCCCAAGAGGTAAACTGGCACCTCTCCAGCAACCAGTTGGTCTTGGTCCATGGGGGTCTTGAACCCGTGACGTCCGCGTCCTAACCCAAGTCCTTACAGACTGAGCTACTGCCGCCCCCGTTCATGTACCACAAAGAGTCCCAGTTACCTGACATGAAAAGAGTCAACCTGAAGTGTGGGATGTTTAAGTTCCTGTTTACCTTAAGTGTTTGTTAGTGACCTGTGGGTAAATAGGTATTTTACAACTCGCTTTCCTGAGCCCAACATGAGTAGGACATATTGAGTTGATAATTACCCTGTGCAACCCTGCTCCAGACGGAGGCAGGAATGGTAGTGTGAAGCAGAGGAGAGAACCAAGCGAGAGGAAATGGTGTTACAAGGGGATTTTGGAGAGTACACAGAGTGCAGAATTAGGGTGGGTCTCACTGACTTTTGGAAAATTGGTTTGACCACCTCATCCACCTTCCTTTTCCCTCTTTAATTATTTCCAGACAGGCCAAATGTTGAAGCGGGAAGGCCTTCAAGGGCTTCTCCTGTCTGTGTGTGTGCACTCAGAGGAAGCAGAGAATGGGGGGCAGGAGGGCAATGTGATATGCCACTCCAGACTCTATTAAGTATCCATGGGACTACTTTCAGAAATCCCCTCTCTTGTCCTTGAGGGTTGTCAGCTTACAGCAACACACAGCAATGTAGTGTTAGCCACCGCCTTCTCCTCGCTTTGCTTCCAGCCTGCAGTGCTCCTGAAGTGTTTCAGCCAGACTGTCAGAGGTGAGGCATGCCTGCCCTCTCTCTGTGCCAGAGGTATTTCCTCTCAGACCTACTCCAGTTGAAATCAGAAGGGAACATGTCTACCTGTGCCAACTCCAAGCAGTCAAAACAACCCTCCGTTCCAGCCGGTGTGGACAAGGTTCCTTTCAGTTGGCAACTCCATGCAACTATGTCTTCAGCATACATATCCTGATACACTTTCAAAGCAAAATGGTATCAATACACACATGTACAGTATCATTCATACACTAGCAGTTTATGTCCAAACAGTTCAACATTTTGGGAAGTATGATTAGTTCCTTTCTCTCTGTGAGTGAGATGAGAATATACAGTACATCAATCTGATGTCTCAGAGATGGAGTGATGGGTAAGCCTAGCTTAGACTAGACGTAGGAAGAAAAAGCTAGTGAAAGAAACCCCTAACACTTTTTTACAGAAATCTAAAGGTTAGAGTTATGTGCTAGGACAATGAAGTGTTCCAAACTGCTGTCATAATAATGTCCTACACCTCTCCAGCCTTCTCCCCAAGGAGCGGTCCTGTTTTAAGGGCCCAGACCCACCAAGCTGACATCAAAAAACTAAACCAACTGGTGCATCCCCTCAGGTTGCCTTTGTCTTGGCCGACAAGATGCATTTGAACTATGGCTGTTTAATAAAAAATTAAAGTATTGAATAGTGATTAATCTCAAATTAATCACTTTTTGTTGTTGTTTTGCTGTTTTTTGTTGTTCAAAATGTACTTAAAGGAAGATTTGTCAAGTATTTAATACTGTTATAAACATGAGAATGAGTAAATACGCTGGAACCCTTCGAAAATGGTGATGACAGTTTATCCTCGCCAAAATGTAGCATAGTTTTGGAATATTAATTAGTTTTAGTTAGTTTCAAATGATGCCAGGATCTTCACTGTTGCTTTGAAGCAAGCTCAATACAACCTCTGAAAGACTGATTGCACTAAAGAACAAATTAATTAATTGCCAATAAAACACATTTTTGGTGTTAAAACACCAAACTTGACAAACACCAACTTTTTGATGCTGAACTCAGAACCTGTGAGGGTTCCTGGGGTTCACCCTAACCCTAACCCTAACCCCAATATCTGTAATTGCTTTGTGTTGTTCATTGATTTACAATAATGAATATATACATACGGTTGCACAAAGTGAGTATATTTGCTCACTTCCATGTTCATAAGAGGACTAAATACTTGACAAATCTCCCTTTAAGATAAATTTTGAGCAGACCAAAAAAAAAGTGATTAATTTGTGATTATCATGAGTAGATTGTCCAAAATCCAAAGATCGTGTGTCAATGAGACACCATAAAGAGTAGCAAAAGACAAATACTGTGTTTCCTGCTGCTGCTAATAGGTCTCACTTTAGTCTGCATACTTATTTGTGCATTATATGTGCTTAAACTAACAGTCACAATACGCAACTTGGTTCAGTGCCATGTGAAGTGGTAACATGTTACAATGACGGGGTCCCCAAACCAAATCCTGCTTAGGACCCCAAAAGTCTAGGCGCGGCCCTGAATCCATACCATGACTGTTCATACAAAATGTAATGTCAGTCTAGCCAGTTTTTCAGTGAGGCTCCCCAAACAAGAATACATGTAAACATTGACAATCACACAGTGTCTTTACAGGTCTCCCACAATATTGATTAGACAGCTGTAGCTGATTCAGAACGCTGGCGCTCAAGACCTCGCTAAGACCAAGAAAGTGGATCACATCACTCCAGTCTGAGGTCTATATACTGGCTTATTGTCTGTCAAATAATTGATGTCAAAATGCTACTGTTGGTTTACAAAGCACTGAATGGTTTATGTTTGATCATCTGCTACATTATGAACCATCACCACCAACCACCTGTCAGGTACTGGGACTGGACTTTCTGTCAAAACTAAACATGGAGAAGCAACCCTCAGTTTTTATGATATATATGTTTGGAACAAACTTCTAGAAACTGCAGGTCAGCTGCAACTCTCACTTCTTTTAAATCAAGGCTGAAGACTTTTCTGTCTGCTGCCACTTTTCATTAAATCATCCCTTACACTGCCCTGTATCTCACTTAAAATGCATTATATGATAATAAGCATGAGGTGAGGCTAAATATGATAAACATGTACTGATAAAAAATGCAAACTGTATTAGTTTCTGATGTAACTGACGGGGGTCTCAGACCGGCTGAGTGGAGTCCTCCAGAGGGATGATGGGAGGAGACGCCACAGAGGCTTGTGTGCACCGTGACCTCTCTGGTCTCGAGGAGGAGCACTGAGAGTGAGCTGCAGGTGGAGCAATACCGAATGCCTGACAGCCTTCTTCCTTATATTCTAAGATATTCCTTTATTAGTCCCACAGTGGGGAAATTTACATTTTTTTTTTTTTTTTTTTTTTTTTTTAAGATAAGATATTCCTATCCTTCTGAACTGCCACCTGCTGCCGAAATTTAGTTTTTCCTTTAACATGAATAAAATCATTGTTCTAATGCCAACACTGTTTAACTGAGCAGGAGGAGAGCTGCTGCGTCCCTGTGTGTGAAGCTGTAGATGCATCTTACTATCTGAATAATGCAGCCTTTAAATAGCAGGAAAATACTGCACCAGACTGTAGACCAGGTTTCTGTTGGTCAATGGTGCATGCTGGCTGCTGCCTAAAGACAGCGATGCACCAACAGAACACCGGAAGTTTGATGTTAGAAAATAGCAGTGAGGTTAATTTGATGTGTGATCAGTGCATCTCTCTCTAGTCTGTCTGACTTAGCTGGGCAGTGCATCTTGTGGTCTGTCTTGCTTGCTTGACAGCCACTTCCAGGCCTGTGTTCTGGGATTTTGTGCCTGACACAAGTAAGAGTGAAATGCTACTATTTATTAGATTTGATGAATACCAACATGCAACAGTGTTTGTGCCTGATGCGGCTGATAAAATGAATAATAATATTGTATCTATAATTTACAGGTGCCTCAGTTTGTCAGGAGCTGATGGATCATCAGCCAGTACAACCACAGTACAAGACAGTCACTATATTAGTTAATTTTATCAAATGTATGTTCTTCACCGGACAGTTGCATTGTGCACCATATCTTTTTGGTTGTGTTATATCCTTTCTACATTCAGACATCCTAAACATGAAGATAGAGGAGAGTCAGCCCTGCTGCTTTCAAACAGGTCTCACTTTAGTCTGCATACTTATTTGTGCATTATATGTGCTTAAACTAATATTCACGATACACAACTTGGTTCAGTGCCATGTGAAGTGGTAACACATTACAATAACGGGGTCTCCAAACCGAATCCTGCTTAGGACCCCAAAAGTCTAGGGGCGGCCCTGGATCCATACCATAAATATTCATACCAAATGTAATGTCAGTCTAGCCAGTTTTTCAGTGAGGCTCCACAAGCAAGAATACATGTAAACATTGACAATTACACAAGTCCTTCCAACCCCTTTGTTAGACAGAACATTGATATTAGACAACTCTTTAAACCACAGATTACATACTTTATACCATATCTGAGCATGACAACTACAGTTAAATTAAGATGCAAGCAGCCCAAAATACTGTATAGTATACAGTGTTATAGTCATATTGGTATTTTAGTTATATTACAGTCTGTGTGGATAACACAGACTGTTAGAAAGACTATGTGCTGCCACCTAATGTTGAATAAACAGAACCACATGCTTGTCCAATGCCCAGTTGCTACTTTTGGGGCATATCCATATGCTTCCCTTGCTACCTGAAGGACATACATCTTCCTACATTGGCACTGATGGTTGGCACTAGATGGAAACTGTGCACTGCATATTTGTCCCCCACCCCCCACCCTACCCTGATGTGAAAAAACATGTCTGCTGTACTGCTTTGCATTCCTGTGGTTTGACTGGCACTTCCTGTCATGAACAAGAGGCATCGCTGCAGTAAAGAACATTCCATCAACTCTTGTCGATTTTTTTTTCCCAACCTCTCATTGTATCCTTTTTTAAACATTTTTAACTAGCAATGTTTTGTCAAAAGAATTGTCTTGAAGACAGTGGATGCATCATTGTAAAGACCTATAGTAAAACATTCTTTTGACGGTAATATTATTTTAATAGAATAAGATGCAGCATTGTACCTATTTGACAGCTTTCAGTGGTGCTAAAAGAGAGCAGACACGGACTGTGTATACACAAATAATCGTAATAAAGGCCCAATCAGATTAAAAATGCTTCATGTAAACACGTCAATCGGAAGATTCTGATATGATTCGGCCCAGTCGGACAGAAATTTCATTCCGAATGAGAGAGGTGGATTAGGCCAATCGTTGTTCCGGTTGGCGACCATCTACAGACCCGTTTGAATCATGTCTTCCTCACTGGAGTAAAATTATCTCCACTGTACATGTGTGCTATGTCAGTGTAACGCGCTTCCTGCTGAAGACAGAGGAGGAGATGAAGACATGCAGACAACGCAGCATTTGTTTATAACACAGACGAAAGTACAACTTCTTTTCCAGAAAATTAGATAACTCTGCGCATGCCCAAAGGATTTATTCTGATTAAACTCTCGGTGCATATATACACACATCATGATCGGATCATTTTATTTAGTGTCCATGTAAGCAGTGGATTTGGAATTTCCAATCAACGTTCAGATTGGATTGGAGAAATTTTGCACATGTAAACACAGCAATTGCTATTGCACATACATACCCTTGTGTAAGATACGGTACTGTACATCTGTATGTAAGCAGTTTCCCTCTGCTCTGCTAAACACTTTCTGGACTTATTTCTGTACTGGATGTACAGAGATCAGATCTCATACCAATCATCTCATCTGATTGTGGGTAAGACAACAAACAATGTCCTGACTTTAAACTCCATCAACAAAACAATTCTACTTCAAGGCCCCCCAGAGTTTTCAACCATATCACAACAGCAGCTAAGTTGTCCAGTTGTCGTGCAATTTTAGATTTTTGGGACCTTCTGTCTATGTTGATTTAAAAGTTGAGTTTCAAGTTCATTTTTGAAGTGCTCAGAATGTTAGGAATGTGAGGTCTTAGGTTTTTGTGTTTCATGTTGCATGCTTTTTTTGTTTGCACTTCCTGTTTTATTTTGTATTCTGACATCCCCTGTCGTTTCAGATCACTTCACTTCCTGCCTGCATGCTTCCCGCCTTCACGTTTGAGCACCTCCTCCTGACCCAGTTTCCAACACCATTCACCTGTGTCGGATCGTCTTCTCCCGCCCTGATTGTGTCCACCTGTGCATCGTCAATCACTCCCCTCACTCGTATTTAATGTGTGCTTCCCCTTCCCTCTGTGCCAGTTCGTCTTGTTTCATTCGTGTCCAAGCGTACCAACGTCTTTCTAGTGTTTCCTGACTGCCTGGGTTTTTGATCCTCTGCCAGTCTTTTTGACTTAGCCCTTGCCTGCCGTTTTTTGGATGTGTTTGCCTGCTTGTTTGATTTCTGTGTACCGAACCTCTGCAACCATTAAAGATGCCATTTTTTGCCATACGCCTGCTTCCGTGTGTTCTGCAATTGAGTCCTTTCCTGCCTGTTCTCCCAGTCATAACACAGAAAACTGGTTGCGAGGGAACACTGAACATTTAGTGGCTAGATCAGTCTATTAGGGATAGCTGGAGTAGAAATGTGTACCATTATATCTATTACAAAATGTGTGTAGTAAAGAACTACTCAGATTTGATGCTGGATATGGGTTTTATATGCCGAATGTGACCGATGGTGAATGTCCCTCCTGGGCCACCGTAGAGTTTGGCTGCAGTTAGCCCCTCCCACTAGTCATTCACCAAATTGATATAAGCTGGCAGACAGAGTGTTTGCTTTCCCTTTGCTGCTGCTGCTGTCCCCCCTTGGTTGTGGTCAGCATAGATTGCCACATGTGCTGTGGTTAGGTGTATTTTATCTTTCTAGAATGTTTTATGGTTTTGTATGTAGTTGGGCTACTTCTTTTGTTCTTCAGTTATATTTTCTTTGACAGAATAGTTACTCATATAACTTGTTTTCTTTCATTTATTATAGACAGACTGCCACTGCTGTTTTGTTCTGATTGTTTGTATTTTATTTCTTTTCATTTAGTTGGTTTCATTGTTTAAGCAGAAGTTTTGGTTCTTAGTTAGTTAGTATTATTTCTCCTTTTAACATATTAGGTGGCGCTTTTAATTGTTTGTCTTCTGGCTGATGTCCTAGGCCTCTGGGGCCTTGATTCCTTTCCCCCAAGATATTTATTATAGACTTTTGTAACAGTTCTGTGTTTTTAACATATTTCCTGTTTGTCTTTTTCTTTGCACGAGTACTGCAGGACTGGTGATAGTGTGGCTCCCCGACTACAGCTACACCCAGCCGTCCTGTAGTGCTCTAGCTTGTATCTTACCTAGGTAGGGCTAAGTGTGGTATATTTTACTCATTGTTTTATTATTGTAATAAAGTTTGTAATCTTGGGGGAAGATCTTTGTCTCTGACCATTATTTGACCGTCACCTGTATCATTTTTTTAGAGATCTGTGGCTTCTTGAGGGTTTCAATGAATCTTGTGCATTAAGTGCCTTGATGTAATTAAGCTTAATTCCGAGCCCTGGAGCGGCGCGGGCCACACATAGAACCACCTCCAGCACTGATACCTACCTGTCTGCCATTGTGATTTCCTTCTTATCACAGACCTAGTAACACAGCATTAGTAAAGCACACTACTAGTTCTACTGATGAAGAACCAACAGAAAAGCTTCATGTACTCCCAGTGGAGTACATGAAATGTGAACAACAGGAAAACTGTGAATGAGGGTCAGTACACAGCAGGATTCACTTCAAAACTGAAGCTCAGGATGGATCTGTACTAGGATTGCCATCCGTTCCATAAAATACAGAATCAGAATGTGCTTTGTTGCAAACCCTTCTGATCTGTTATGAACTGCTACTGAGAATGAGCTTCCCATTGGTCATGACTCACGAAAAAGACTGCTCTGTTGCCAAAACCCTTGTGATGGGATCAATCAATCAGCGTTTGTCCCCTTTCCCAGAGACCAGAACCAGCAGGTCTCTCCCCTGCTGGCGAGCTGCGTCACCTCCTTTTCACCGCTGTGTGCTGACGTCATTGCGCTGAGAACGCAGATGACAACTGTTGGTAGACTGATGAAGTCCACTGCTCACTGATGTGCAGGAGAAAGGGAGACAGCTACAGTATGTTCACCATGCACTCTGGTAACAGACAGTTCTGCTTTTGTGCAACATATGCCTCTTGCCAGTTACATTAGCTATATAATTTCAGCTGTAAGTAGTTAATCTAATAGAAATAAAATTTATTAAACAATTTCATTCTGTAATTTTACCTTATAGTTGTTATGGTACCTATACTGTATTTGTGTAATTTACATATTTTATAGAGTTATTTTATATTATTCAGCTTTAAAAAAATAATTTCTATTCGAAAAAACTTTGGAATACAGATTTTACCTTTATTTTATAGTTGTATGTTTCACGCCCGCAAGGTCTTAGGTTATGTTAATTTTTTGTCCTTTCTGTTATTTTTTATTTCCTGTTTTATTTTGAAGTCTAATCCTCCCTCTCGTTTCAGAGCACTTCACTTCCTGCCCTCTTGTTCTCCCGCGTTTTGAGTGATTGACAGTCCCTGACCTACACTGTAACAAATTTCTGTAAATTTACAGTGAATTTAAAACAGTATCTCACTGTTTTTTATAATAATTGTAAAATACTGTTAAATATTCATCCACAGCATGTAAATTAACAGTTAAATCAGTCAGGTAACAATAACAGTAGATAACTGTAATTTAACAGCATAAAACTATGAATTACTGTAAATTTCCGATGTCAGAACAGTATTTTACTGTAATTAAAAAAAAAAAAGTAAAATACTGTTAAATATTCATCCCCACATGTAAATTAACAGTTAATGCTTGGTTAAGAATAACAAACTGTAATTTAACAGTATAAAACAGTATTTTCTGTCAAGCGGTGGAGAAAGGCAGGCGAGCACATGGCAGGCAGTTCATGTGGACTTCAAACAAAGAGGTAAAGTTATTTTTTATCTCCCAATACTGTCAGTGTCCAGTATTGTTTAGTCTGCATGATTATTGAACAGTTGACATTATATTTCATTAGGTCTGTTTCACCTGGTCAGGCTGCTAAAATTGTCAAAGTAAGCTCTGTAATTTAGCAAGCTTGAACTAGCTAACGTTAGCAATCTGGTGTTGTTTCTAACCTTTGTAAGGTGTGTTAGCGTCTTATCATTTACTCATTTAATTTCATTTAAAAGTTCTGACAAATACAGGCCAGCCTATTAACAGTAAATCTGAGTTACAGCCTTTCATGAAATAGTTTTGTAAATAAGGTAACGTTAGGGTATCCTTAGACTCAACTGAAGCCAGCTGAAAAATAGACAGTAAAGGTAACTATCTTGAAGATCTGCATTTTATTCTCTGTGGTGGCTCCTGTGGGGATAAACAGTGGTTCTGGACCTCACTCAACCTGAGGATCCAAACAGTGTTGCCTGTGAGATTTCGTGCTTGCAGAAACAAAATATTAGGCCAGACTGCTTCACATTCACACATCAAACTGAAGTCTGTTGGTAGCTCTGTCTACCTGGTTTTACAGACCAACTGCTGAGTGAAGTAGAAATATTCCTTATTTATACATCCAACATTAAAACGCACGACCTGTGCTCAGTCTGTGAAAATTTCCAAGGAAAATCATTACTAATACCTTCTTCTCACAAATGCAAGGGCTTTCATTTCTTTGTTACCACATTCAGTGAAAGACAGTGACTTAACTGGCATTTATTTAAACGAACATGAATTATTACAGTTAATCTGCAATTACAGTGTGAAAATTAACTTGTGTTTATTTATGCTATTATAGAGCTGACTGTACAATGGGAGGATCATCAAAAGGGAGTGACGACCTGGACTCCATCCATTTCATCAGATGTAAAGGTGTGGTGTGTTGGTGTGTTCTTCTCAGAAGCAACATTAAAACCATGTTTAACACATTTTATTATACTCCATTGTGGTAATGCCTGTCTTTCTCATTGAGTTGAGAAATTGAAAACAAATCAGCTTCTTTAACTTCACGTTAACCAGTTATCACTTACTGTGGGCAAATCTGTTCATTTAAACTGTATGATATTGTCATATTAGCCCAGTATTTCTAAATATCATAAGATTTCCTTTTAACACACTGAACCTGAAAATATATATTGTCAAAGACAGACATTTAACGATAACAAGATGATCTCGTGTGGCATGTGTACTAAGACTTGCACTGATATCTTAACATATGTGAGGCACATGCGGACCCATAGTTGCATACCCAATGTGTCTTTTAAGTGTGTTTTTTCTGGATGTCATAGAACTTTCTAAAAGTTCAGAACATTTAAATCTCACAGCTACCGCCACTGTCGTGGCCAGTCTACATCTACACTGTGTAGTGTCATTGATTTAACTTGTCATGTCGGCTTGTGCAGCACTAAATGTGAGAATACTCAGAGCTTTTACTCACACCTGAAAGTGCACATAAGAGAGGGAAAAGAGGTGGCATGCCCTTTTAGAAACTGTGACAAAAGATTTAAAGTCCAGTCTTCATTCTCATCACATACTTCAAGGAAACATAAAAAGTCATCAGAAGAGGGTTTGATGGACTGCATTGTGAATCCGTCCAGTTCTCGAGATACTAGTGGAGATAGTGATATGCAGATTGATGATCCAGGTCAGTTAGCATGTGAACAATCAGAGGTCTGCCCAGAGGCTGTGGAAGAAAGTCAGTTCTTCAGAAATTTAGCAATGTTCTATCTCAAGCTGCAAGCCAAATTTCTCCTTCCGGCCTCTGTGATTCAGACTATCATAGAGGACTGTCAACAGATGCATGATATCAGACAGTCAGATCTGCTTTTCAGACTCAAGGAAAACCTTGTAAATCTTGGTATTGCAGAAACTGACATAGACAATGTAATTGATACCCTGAAATGTGAAGATCTTTTAAGAAAATGTAGCACGGAAACATTGAAATCTGACCACAGGAGAAAAAATGTCTTCAAGACTAACTTCCATTATGTTGAGCCAAAGCCCATTTGTCTGGGCCAGAACGAATCAGGCAAAGAGTGTTTTGTGCAATATATCCCCATCAAAGAGACTGTTGCAACTCTCCTGCAAACTAATGTGTTTGAGCACTGGCATTCAAACACCACTGTCAACTCAGAGCAGGTGCTCAGAGATGTGTGGGATGGCACAAACATTGAAAACAACAAGATGTTTGAGGTGGAAAACTCCTTAGGCTTAATTCTCTATCAGGATGCCTTTGAGGTTGTTAATCCACTTGGGTCAGGGAAAAAAAAAACACAAAGTCCTTGCAGTATATGCCACCCTTGCTAATATTTTTGCCCACAACAGGGCAAAAATTGACCATATGCAACTGGTGTTGGTCTGTAAAGAACAGGACTTTAAGTATTTTGGCCAAGAGCTTGTGTTTGGCTCTCTGATAGAAGATCTAAAAACTCTTGAGACAAGTGGCATCACCGTGCCTGATGGTAAGACCTACAAAGGAACTGTGTGCGCCATTGCAGGTGATAACTTAGGTTCACACTGCATTGGTGGCTTTACTGAGAATTTCAGCAAGAGCTTACACTTCTGTAGATACTGTGAGATTGACCGTATGACATTTCTGAAAGATCCTCTTGCTAAGGGCCAAGAGCATACAAAAAAGTCATATCAGGAACATGCCCAGACTCAAAATGTAGGAGTCAAATTTGACTCATTTTTCAATGCGTTGACTCATTTTCATGTTTGCCAGCCTGGGTTACCACCCTGCCCAGGCCATGACCTTTTTGAGGGCATTGTTTCCTCTGATTTGGCACTCTATATTAAACATCTTGTCACAGTGGAGAAACAATTCACATATTGTGATTTGAATTGCCGCATTGCCCAGTTCAAATATTTCGGTAGTGATGCAAGCAACAAACCCTGTGAGGTGAACCCAGGAGCAGAAAAACTGTCTGGACATGCAGTTCAAAACTGGTGCTTTCTCAGGATGTTACCAGTGTTGATTGGTGACAAAATTAGAAATCCAGGAGACAGTGAGATATGGCAGCTCATTTTACAGCTCAGGGAGATTGTGGACCTTGTCACCGCTCCTGCTATTTCCACAGGTCAGGTAGCCTATTTAGGTGTCCTAATAGAGGAGTATTTGGATTCCAGACAACAAACTTTTCCAGATGACCCACTTAAGCCCAAGCACCACTACATCCTCCATTATCCTGAACTCATCTTTCACTTTGGACCACTCATCCACTTGTGGACATTAAGGTTCGAAAGTAAACATACATACTTCAAGCGATGTGCAAGAAAACTGCAAAACTTTAAAAACCTATGTGGTACCTTAGCAGAGCGACATCAACTTTTGCAAGCTCTTCTAGATGCTGGCTCCTGTTTCCCACCAGATGTTGTGGTGGAAAGATGCACAGAGTTTGTCTTGGAGGACCACAATGATAACATCAAACAGTCAGTTGCACATTACAGCTTTGATCCTCTGAACACTCTCGTCACCCATGATGTGTCAGTAAAAGGGACTGAATATAGGAGCAAAATGTTTGTTGTTATAGCTCAGAATGACGATGGCCTCATTGTTGGGAAAATTAAACAGGCTCTTATTCATAAGGGTTCATGCGTTTTTTTCATCACTGAACAGAATCAAGCTGTGCGTCTGCCAGAATTGGGTGTTTATTACACTAGACCAGTGCAGAGAGCATACTACTGTGTTGCTCATGAGAAGCTACTTGACTATTATCCATTGACAGAATACTCTGTTCAGGGAATGTCACTCCTAATTCTTCATCATTCTATCCCAACTTTTTAGAAGAATGTCCTCACTGGAGGAGAATATCAAGAGGATTATCCTCAACACTTTGCCGGAGTCTGTGGATGACCTGAAATATGTCCAGCAGGAGGACATCCAAGGCCTGCTACCTGTTATACAGCAGAGAAAAGTACTGGAGGCCTTCAAATTTGGTAATTAATACTTAGATTATTATTTTACATATATTTCCATTCAGGAAAGTGTGATCATTGCTGCATAAGGTTCATGCCAATAATGACTGTACATACACAAGATATTTTTTGAGAATAGGGATTTTCTTCTTTAAAGGGGACCTATTATGCTTTTCCTTGTTTTCTGTCGTATGTAATATGTTATGATGTTGGTTGTTCATATTAAATGTGGCTAAAGTAATATCTGTAGAAGCCATACCTGTCATCAAAAAGCTCCAGGCTCATACCACTCTAAATGCTAGGTTTCCTACTTTTAGTTTGTTAATTTGTTTACGTTGCTATGAAACAGAGCCTCTGGAAGCTGACCTATCAGAACACAGTGGGGTCCCTGGGAGCTATAACAGCCTGT
The DNA here is from genome assembly GCA_947000775.1 of Pterois miles. NCBI lineage: Eukaryota > Metazoa > Chordata > Actinopteri > Perciformes > Scorpaenidae > Pterois > Pterois miles. The sequence continues at coordinate 38,049 of CAMQGK010000225.1, read as the reverse complement.
TTAAGAACAAAGGCTCTGCATAAAGGGCCAATATACAGTAATACATATTTTTTTTAACTGTGATTCATGCAAAAACAACTCTAAAGAAGTATGAGGGTAAAAATATAAAGTTCAAAAAAGAGCATAAAAGGTCTCCTCTAACAGACATTCATGTTTAAGTCTTTGTTGTTTCAGAAACTGAGATCATCAATTTGGATCTCCAAGTTATTCCCAATGATTCATCAGAATCAACTTCTTCTACTCAGCCTAACACCTCATTCTCAGACACCTCACTCACCAGCTCCCCCTCCTGCTCCAGCTCATCACCACACCCACTACCAAAAGGTGTACCTCCACAAGATGTAACATGGCCTGACGTATTTGAGGTACCATGGGACAAAATGCCCCAGGAAATACTTTCAGCCATTACAAAAGGTCGGAGACCTTCTCCCAAGTGGTGGCGGCATGATGATCCGAGTACTGGTGGATGAAATTAGAAAATACAACACCAACCCCACTCGCGCCCAGTGCTGCACAATTTGCCAGAGTATCGTTAGGAAGTGCCCAAATAGTTTTGCCAACATGACCAGAAAAGGAATCCTCATTGCTGGAGGCTTTACCTCACTGCTTCAGCAGGTAAAAACTCGCATTGAGAACATCAATAGGGGAGGGGAGTATCGGCAGCACTCAATGAGATCCAACAAGGGAGCTAGACCTCAGCGTGGATCAACTGATTCCTGCACACGATTCCAGCCAGAGCCCCCGGCAGAAGAGATTGCTGATACATTGGAAGAGAAACGGTACCGAATGGAAAACATGTACAAGCAGGAGGGTTTGAATGGAGGACAGAGGGCGGAGGTGATACATCTGATGGAGACTACATTCAGCCTTCAGTGTACCCATATAAATCAAATGCCGGCACCCTCCATTGAGGATCTAAGGATGAAATGGCCATTCCTTTTCACTCAGAGGGGCATCTACGCTTATTTTGAGTTGCTGACGGATATCAAAGTACTGCAGGTGTTGGAGCTTTCCATGGAGGAATGTGGACGAGCAATTCTGGACTACTTCAGGGCCAAATCAAAGCAGCGTGATGTCCAAGCTATTGTTTCCCAGGGTTTGGATGGGGATTTGACTCTCCATGTCATTCAGCTTCTCATGGCTCATTTTGGTGAGAGCCCAGATGGATTGATGATTCATACCGATGTGAGTATTGGTCAGTTATTGTTGCGTAATTCTTGTGATTGAATATGTATTGTAACAATGTCATTTTGTTCTACTTTCTCGAAACCCTTCAGGTGTCTGCCACTGCTGCAAACACTGAGAGAAGCTTCACTCTACCAGCCAGTCCTCTGCTCATTTTGCTCGGTATGTCTTTTAGTGAACATTTTGAAAGAACTTTATTTTCCAATGAGAATGAGGTAACTATATAAAGTGCTTGTGCAGATTTCATGTGCATCAGTATAATAACATATCATACTGGAAAACTGTACAATAATTGTGGAAAAATTGTGTCTTTGATTTTATTCAAATGAAACTGAAATTACTGGAGTAGACTAAAAATGGGGGTAGTCTCCAGTCAAATTCAGTATTTTCTGCCTATCTGACATTCCAGGAAACTGTATTTTATCCTGTTTTTGTGAAATATAGTATTCGTCATTCAAAATGATGTCAGATGGCACTGGACAAGGTAAAAAATAGTTCTATAAGTGGAGACTCTACCTAATTTCATGTTCTATACTTAATAGGAAATGAGCCCGCCAGCCAGTGGATGATCAGCATCGAGGGGCATGTGATCTGTGAGGGCATTCAGCCAACTTTTGTCTCCGGACTGGCTGCACTGTTTGCTGTGTTTTACATATTTAACCTCCAGTATCCAGACACAGCCTCTCAGACCCTGGAGTTCATTCAGAGGTATCCATTAATGGTGTAAATGATGCAGGTACATTAAACTCAGCGCTGTGGGCTCTTTGCACAACTCCACTACTTCCTGAACTTAATGCAGCTCCTTTTTTTTTCTTGTCTTTCATTACTGGACAAACGCCATTATCGAGAGGGTTACTGAGGGTTACTGAGGTTAGGAACACCTGGATTAATCAATTTGTCCACGATTAAAGACAGGAAACAAAGGAACTGTATTAAAGCCAGGAAGTAGTGGAGTTGTGCAAAGAGCCCATTGTATGCAATATGAGTGGGGATGGTTAAAGGGATATTCCACCCTGACGTGATCACCCATCCTCACATTGGCACAGAAAGTGAGTACACCTGACTGGGTCAGGGTGGAATATCCCTTTAAGATGATTTAGAGGCCTATTTGATGACTAGAGGAGTTTCCACTTCATATTGATGATGGAGGTCCTTCTGGAATCTGGCTTTTTAAGTGCCTGAAATTATTGTCACAGTTTACAAATATTATTTATGGGCTAAACAATCATATATACATTTCCTGTCAACAGACCAATTTGATAATTATCTATTTGCAGTATTTGGGACTTTTTTCCTCTCTCTTTTTTTAAAGACGGTTCATCGGTATAAATCCCAAAAGAGGTAGCAAGGCCACCCATGGAAAGGTCATCTCCAAAAGGACTGGCAAGGTCGTCCAGAAAAGGGCTGACACTGTCAACCCACATGTTGCCACACTGCTAAAACATTTGCTGACTATGAGTGGGACTTCATTGAGGTGAGTCATGGCTGTCTTGTCATTTCTTTATTATATGCTTGCTTCAGCTCCAGAAAAACAGCACACTAAGCACCCTTCTTTGATTATATAGCATATATGACAAATTTTCCAAAGCAGCATCCTAAAACACCATGGTCTCAACAGGCTGGCTGTGCTTGGCTGAAAAGAGAAGTAGGAATGGGTGCAAACAATTTCATCTGGTTTTTAACATTGATCATAGGAATGGCACAGTTTCACTATAATAAATGAAAGCACTGATTGCACATTGAGCATTCATCCTATTCTTTAAACTTCAGCCTGTTCAACTACTGCTTCAACGACATCAAGCTGAAGCAGCTTAAGATAAGCTTAAACTATTTCAACGCTCTACTTCTTTAAGTGGAAGCAAGCACACATCACACAACACTCGACTCCAGTCCTCTCATTAAAGTACCTCTACTTAACTTTCTAACAACACGCTACCAACCTATTGACTTAGCCCATGTAAGAGATAACCTCCCTCCCTAAACTATAACAACCAAATAACCACCCTCTTTCCTTTCTGTCTCCTCTCTTCTTCACACCTTTTATTTTCTCTCTCCCTTGAACAGTTTATTACTCTGGCCCTTTTCTCTCCCTCATACTAATGTTTCTTTCCCTCCCTCCATTAGTCTGTTTCACATTTTTATATTTTACCAGTGAGGTTGTGTTGCAAAATTTTTGTTTGTTTGTTTTACAGGCACTAGCCATCGGTGAATGAAGATACCAGCCAAAGACTGCACTCCAGTCACTGTTCGCTCCGTTTCTCCACTTTCGGTTAGTTAATGTTCACATCTATGTGCAAAAGACTTTAAAAGCTGGACTGTTTTGTTACACTGCTGTTTTTATTATTGTGTTATGTTGTTCTTGGTGCTCTTTCGGTGCTCTTTTAATGTGTCTGAAGTTACACTTATTATCTTATTGTACTGTACTGTACTGTAATATCTTATTGTAATACAAATGTTGTTGATGTTAATAGCATTACAAAGTCTGCTTGATGCACAGAGTTTGTCTTGGAGGACCACAATGATAACATCAAACAGTCATTTGCATATTACAGCTTTGATCCTCTGAACACTCGTCACTCATGATGTGTCTGTAAAAGGGACTGAATATAGGAGCAAAATGTTTGTTGTTATAGCTCAGAATGATGATGGCCTCATCCTCAAGCTGTGCGTCTGCCAGAGAGCGTACTGCTGTGTTGCTCATGAGAAGCTACTTGACTATTATCCATTGACAGAATACTCTGTTCAGGGAATGTTCAGACTTTGCTGGACTGTTTTGTTACACTGCTCTTTATAATATTTTAATTCAGTGTTACGTTGTTCTTGATGCTGATGTGTCTGAAGTTACACTTAATAGTAAATCCTGTCATTAAGGATTTTATTATTATGTACAGTTTCTTCCAAACTGTTGTATGGAAGAAAGAGAAAGAAAGAAAGAAAGAAAGAAAGAAAGAAAGAAAGAAAGAAAGAAAGACTGTTTGTATTACAATACAGCAATGGATGGAATATATTGGAATATATATTCTCTTGTGTTTTATACCTGGGTTTCTCAAACTTGCTACTTAAAGGAATGATCTGATCTCATTTTTATTCAAGGATAAAGGAATTCAGAGTTCAGGAATGATTGGCAATAACATTTAATCAACATAAAATCAGTTCACTTATCATTAATCTGGGAAATGGCGTTAGTGTCAGCGCTCTGTACTCTGTCAGTTCTTGATTCTTGAGAACAGCATCAGAGTGAGTGGTCGTTGCATTGTTCACTCTGTGTTACTCTCCTCAGTCTCCTCAGTCTCAGCTTGACCTGCTACTTTTCTTCACTTGGCACAGACAGGCAAATAGTGGTGGAAGCATGTTGCTGGATGCCTTTGTGATAGGCTTAAGGTAGAAGCACTGTAGTATATAGTGCCGCGCACTTATACTATTGTGATGATTGTGATTGAGATGAGTGACAAGCAGGCGGAGTGATAATGCGCATTGTTTGGTCCCCGAGCATGGATGCGTGAGTAATACAAGTTGTGAATACGAGTGAATAAAGTGTGTCGCTCCTGGAGTTAAAGATAAGTCTGAGTCGCTGTCATGTATGCCGGCCAAGCGGTCATGAAGAACTATAACAAGCACAAGCACAAGAAGATACACAATTAAAGTAAAATACAAGAAAAGTCACGTCTTGCATATTAATAGTAGGACTTGTGAATGTTACCTGCTGATAAACATGAGGATGGACATGGGCCCAGATTGACTTGCTGTTCAGTCCAGAATTTCAAAAGCCCTGTATGATGTTATAAGCTACTTTTTAATTTGTGGGGATTTATAGGAATTAAATGCAAAATAGCAGATTTAATATCATTTGTAAATTAAATGGTGTATACTGTAAAATTATCATAACACAGTTATCCTACTGTCATGTACTGTAATCCAAAATACGGTAGTATACTGTTAAAATAAATAACTGTAGATGTGCTGTAAAATTACCATACCACCCACTGTTATCCTACGGTAATATACTGTAATTCAAAATACAGTACTATACTGTTAAAATAAATTACAGTAGGTGCATTGTAAAATAACAGTAAATTACTGGCGTCCCTGCTGCCAGTAATTTACTGTTATTTTACAGTGTACTTTCCAACCACCCTCACCTGAGTCTGATCATCTACCCCGCCCCTGATTGTGTCCACCTGTCCATAGTCACTCCCCTCTTTAGTATTTAATGTGTGCTTCCCCTTCCTTCAGTGCCAGTTCGTCTTTGTTACCCCCATGTACAAGCATCCTCGCGTCCTTTTTCCCGTGTAAGTCTCCTCGTGATTTGATACTCTGCCTGTTTTTTGACTACGACTCTGCCTTGTGTATTTTGGATCTGTTTGCCTGCCTGATTGACCTCCTGTGTACCGAACCTTTTTGCCCAAGTAAAGACATCGTTTATCTTACCTGCCTGCTCTCCTGGTCGTGCTTTTGAGTCCTCACCTCGCAGTAACAGTAACATACAGTAACAACAGTATGAACTGGCCAAACATGGACTCAGCCGACTCGGATCAGGTTCGATCCACCATCACGAGGAGCAGCTGTCCGCCGTCTGCACTAGTGTTCAACTTCTTACCGACAACCAAGAGAAGTTCCATTGCACAGTCGGCAAGCAAGTTAATCAACTCGGAGCCCAGATGCAGGCTCTGATGAGCCGGATAGAGACTCTGTCGGGAATGGAAAACTGCCTTCAACACTCCTAGAGGACACTATGAGTATTTGGTAATGCCCTTTGGTCTCACTAATGCTCCAGGAGTTTTCCAAGCTCTTGTAAACGATGTCCTTTGTGACATGTTGAATCAGTATGGTTTTGTTTACCTGGATGACATTTTGATTTTCTCTCCTGACCAGCAGTCCCACAAAAAGCATGTTCGCCGTGTTTTACAGAGACTGTTGGACCACCAGCTATTTGTTAAAGCTGATAAATGTGAGTTCCATGTCTCCACCATTTCGTTCCTCGGCTTTGTTGTCTCGCCTGATGAGATTCAGTTGGAAGGTCAGTGCTGTAGCTGATTGGCCAACCCCCACAAACCGAAACTTCAGTAATATCGCTGCACCTCTCCACGCCCTTACTTCCCCACAGACTAGATTTGTGTGGTCACCACAGGCCGCTCAGGCTTCCTGTAAATTAAAAGAATGCTTTTCAACGGCCCGATCTTGGGGGCGGCAGTAGCTCAGTCTGTAGGGAGTTGGCTTGGGAACCAGAGGGTCACCAGTTCAAGTCCCGCCATGGACCAAGAACTGAGTGTGAACTGGTAGCTGGAGAGGTGCCAGTTTACCTCTTGGGCACTGCCGAGGTGACCCTGAGCAAGGCACCAAACCCCCAACTGCTCGGGGCGCTTGTCAGGAGCAGCCCCATCACTCTGACATCTCTCCATTGTTGCATGTTTGTGCATGTGTGTGTTCGGGTCTGCATGTACCGTGTATAAGTTAACAACAGAGTGAAAAAATTGAATTTCCCCTCGTGGGACTAATAAAGGAATATCTTCTTCTTCTTCTTCTTCACTGATTATAAGATGCACCGGATTGTAAGCGAAACAAAACGGTCACATAAGTCAAACTTGATTCTATTGATTTAACAACTCAATAACTTCAATAACTCTAACTTTCAGTTTTTTTCAGTTCATTCCTCGTCCACAGATCCATCAAATCCTTCATCATCAGTGTCTGAGTTAAACAGTTGGGTGACTTCGGCATGCGTTGCGTAAAAAAACATTCGGTCTCTTGATTTCTCCTCCTGAAAAAGTGGCTGATTTTCATGTCCAGCTCTACCACTGTTGCCTTGAGTGGAATAGAAACTGTAGAGACGCTTCTACCTGCTGCTCTCTGCTGAATAACCCACTGTTCTTTGTTCCCTCGCAAACTCTGTTTGGTCTTCTTTACGTGGCGCAGGTCATCTTCTTGCTTCCTCCACTTCCGTACCATTGATTCATTAATATTAAATTCTCTCGCTGCTGCTCTATTCCCATGTTCTGCTGCGTGACTGATGGCCTTAAGCTTGAAATCCGCATGCCATTTTGGGCTCCTCCACACATGATAATGTTACGGTACCTATCTGTCGAAGCACAGTAATAGTACGTATTACTCTGCGAGGCGCCTGACGACTGTCAGTAGTAGTACTCCGCGAGTCGCCTGACTACTGTCAGTAGGTATTACTCCTCCAGGAGCCTAACTACTGTTACTGCAATGCTCCTACAATCCATCCAGCGGTGCAGCTTCGAAGCTTACCGAACTCATAATTAAACATTTTGACAGATTTTTGAGCGTCCTGTACCACATAAAATTGGTTCGAGGAGGTCAGTAAGCACAACCAAAATCCATCCATCTCCCAGCCTTGCTGTTTTTCAGCCAGTTGTCCTCCAGTTGGCCATGTTGGTCATGTTGGCCTTTTGTCCCCCAGCTTTGTTCTGTCTCAGCCAAGAGCTCTGTAGCCTCCTCCACATTGCAGACTATAACATAGTCGTCCAGGAGACTGTTGTACACAACATGTACACTGCATTGACTTTTGCAATCAAAGGCTTCAAGGAGATGAGGACACCGACGAGTTATGGCCCATTGTGCTGTAAGTAATGTAGACACTGTAATCTATTATTAATGTTAGTGTTTAGCAGTTATGTTAAATTAACCAAATTAACCTGAAAGCCAGAATTTAGGCTCAAATGCTTTATGCACTTTATGAAATCATCACTTTATTCACGACATTGTAGTCCGATCGAAATATATACTAACGTTAGCTAATGGTTCATGAAACCGACGCTTGATGTTATGACCGTGGGGAGAAACATTATGGCATACCACCAAAGTGAGCTTTCCCTGACATAGTAGCGTCCAACAATGTAGAGCCATAAAGTCTTGCATGACTTCATTCTATTTCCTTAGAGTGTGGATTGATCACCCTGTTACTGATGAGTTCATTTTTACTAAACTGTGGAGCATGACAGCTTGCCACGACTACCTGCTGCTATGCTAATACAATAGTTTGTGTGATGAAAATGGTGCTTTTTGCCCACCAGGGCTATGCATGTGCACATTTGTTTAAAACCACAGGTTACTTCTATAAACCGAGTAAAGTAAGCAACATGTAGATGACTTTGCTGTGTTAACAGTCTGATGATACTGGTATGGATCCTTTTAGGAACACATTTCATGGTAATTTGTCTAGTACTTGAGAGAGTGAGATATCCTGCTCTGGAGTTAATGACACGACTGCTGCCAGCAGAGCAAAATTATATGTTCAGTGATACTCTGCCCACAACTATTTTGCTTAAATGATCATGACTTGATTTAGAAAAGGTCTTTAATTGTCTCAAGACCAGTTGATACAGTTGATTCAGAGCAAGCTATAAATATTATGGGTTTTCTTCTCAGGTTGACAGGCTTTAAGGAAACCCACAGTCAAGGACATGCCTTCATTTTCTATTTCAGGGGTAAAGTAACTCAGTGTAATCAGTCTGTCCAGTCCAATCACACTTCAAGTCAGCACTCCACCCTCATGGGCTAATCTAGCTCTAATAACATTAGTCAGCGTATTAAAAGGTGAGGTCATGGAAGCAGGAAATATGAGTCAGCTGAGATAAAAAAAAGTGATGTAAGGTCATGACCTGGACTCTGTCTTGCTGCTCAGCAGGTTCCGGAACTGGATGATACGCCCATCAGCCCTCACACATCGTCTGGGATATGCGATCAGGGAAGGAGTCAACACTGTGTGGGAATCTGAGTTTGTTTTCTGTCAGAAAAACAAGAAGAGTGTTTGTGTCTTTGAACAATGCAGCTCAGGACCCTGTTCTCCATACACGGATAACCCAGTTCTCAAGTTTAGAATGACTCAGAAAGAATTTTGATTCTTCTTGTAACGGGGTATAATTACTAATTTTGTTACCTGTACTTATACATAATGTAATATACAACAAAACAACCTCATGTAGTAAGCATATGAAGAGCACTCAACCATCATATATGAATTTTAGTCATGTTTTCAATTCTACTACTTATGCTTTTTTTCAACAAGAGTGCATCACTATTAAAGATAACTTCATCCAGGGTCAACAAATCAATCCTCAAGCTGCTTCCAATAAACAGGATTGTTTAGTCTGATAAAAGCATGCTAGCCTGAATTCGTTAACCCATGTTTGAAGAACAGGATCCTGTTTATGTGTGGTGCAATTCTTTGAATGCACACTGTTCATAAAGAACAGTCTACTTCAACAGCAACACTCATAGTGTCTGTAAAAGTGTCTTATAGAGACTTAAAGACTTATAATACAATCAGGTGAGTTAAGCGTTCGAGCAGAGTTTCAATGCTTCGGGTCATCCGACTTTAGCTGCAGCCAAAAGCACCAAGCTGAGCTCTCATTCCAGTCAAACACCTTCACTCACTTCAGGTATTTTACCGTAACACAGGATGTAATTAACTCTGCATACCCTGCTGTGTCTTAACAAGCTGTGGAGTCAGGTGGTTTACTTTCACTGAGTGCATATCAACACCAAATGGGCCGAGGTCAAAGAATCACTGATCACTAAGTAAAGTTAAACAACAAAGTTGTACTCCATGACTCCACAACTGAGGAAGAGTGTTTTCCTGCTTGGGTGCAGCATAGAGACTGAGACTGATTTAAGGCTAAGGCTACTTTATTATCTATGGGAGAAAACTGGGAGAAAACTGTCTTGGAGAAAGGAAAATTGCAAGACCAAACACCACAATAAAATAAGCTACATTAAATAAGAACACATGCAAACATGAGCCAGCAAATAGATGGAGGCGTGGATGGAGTCTTCCATAGACACTGGAGACATGAGTTTGCCAGCAAAGCTCAGTATCAGCATGGACCCCTAAATATTTAGATGTAGATTAAATTTTAGAGGTGCTAAATTCCAAATTCAGACCATTCATTTATCATCAATTATTGTTTATGTATAGATATAGAGGAGTAATGTCTACCTGAGTCTATGATATCAGCATTAATATATCATCATCAACTATTGTCTATAGATGTAGAGGAGTAATGTCTACCTGAGTCAAAAATATCATTATTAATTGTGACGTCTGGTTCAGGAAGGCTCAGGACTCGATAGCACGACTCAGAAACAGATCAGGCATAAGATCAATAAAGTCTTTACTGGAACACAGGTCGGTACACAGGTAATCAGTCCAACAGGCAAACAATCCAAAAATCGACGGGCAAAAGGCAGAGTCAAAAAACAAGCAGAGGTTCAGAGACACTGGGAGGCAAACACTAGGAAAGAACATGAGGACGAACATCATCATGAAGGCTCAATTACAAACTGGCAACGTGAGAAAGGGAGCACACATATTATATACCAGAGGGGAGTGATTAACTATACACAGGTGGACACAATCAGGGGGGGGCCAGACAATCAGAACACCTGTGCAGCGCAGGAAAGTAGGTCAGGGGGTGGAAACACAGGAGGGCAGGAAGTGCAGTGATCTGAAACGAGAGGGAGGTTAGGCTAACAAAATAAAACAGGAAATGCAATATAAACCAAGCCAAGGACAAAGCAACATAACGTAACATCTGGAGGACCTGACATTAATATATCATCATCAACTATTGTTTATGTATCGATATAGAGGAGTAATGTCTACCTGAGTCTATGATATCAGCATTAATATATCATCAACTATTGTTTATGTATCGATATAGAGGAGTAATGTTTACCTGAGTCTATGATATTGGCTCTGATATTGACTCTTTAGTTCCTGGTATCCTTGGAATGAATGTCATTCGCTGTTGCTACCAAGAGCTCTTTGGGGCACATGGGCTTTCCCTCTTTGACCTAGCGGCACTCACCCAGTCTCCTGGTTCTGTCATTGATTCCTTGTAGTACTGCCACCAGGCCACCACTCTGCGCCATGTTCCCTCTAAGTTAAGATAAGATAAGATAAGATATTCCTTTATTGGTCCCACAGTGGGGAAATTCACACATTACAGCAGCAAAGTGGATAGTGCAATAAAGACAAGAAGCATAGATTTAAAAACAGTATTAATACAATAAAATAAATAGATTAGTATATACATAATAGAAAAAGTAAAGCCAGAAGTATGTCCTTTATATCAATAAATAAGTTTGTTGTGAATGTGACTGTGTATGTGGTCTACTGGGAGCAGTGCTGGTTGTGACTGTGATTGTGGTCTACTGGGAGCAGTGCTGATTGTGAATGTGTATGTGGTTTACTGGGAGCAGTGCTGGTTGTGAATGTGTATGTGGTCTACTGGGAGCAGTGCTGGTTGTGGATGTGTATGTGGTCTACTGGGAGCAGTGCTGATTGTGAATGTGTATGTGGTCTACTGGGAGCAGTGCTGGTTGTGGAGTCTAACAGCTGCAGGCAGGAAGGACCTTCTGTAACGCTCCTTCGTACACTTAGGGTGTAGCAGCCTGTCACTGAAGGAGCTCTCCAGAGCTCTGATGGTGTCTCTCATGGGGTGGGAGTCCTTCTCCATCATGGATGACAGCTTAGCCGTCATCCTCCTCTCTCCCACCACCTGCACTGAGTCCAGAGAGCATCCCAGGACAGAGCTGGCCCTTTTGATAATCTTATCCAGCCTCTTCCTGTCTGCAGCTGTGATGCTGCTGCCCCAGCAAACCACTCGTGTCCCCTGCACTCCAAAAGACCTCAGTCTCCTCAGCAGATACAGTCTGCTCTGGCCTTTTTTATGGAGTTCAGAGGAATTTGTGGTCCACTCCAGTTTATTGTTCAGGTGAACACCCAGGTATTTATAAGATGTCACCATCTCAATGTCTGATCCCTGGATGTTCACCGGTGTTGGAGGGGGATGAGTTTGCCTGCGGAAATCCACCACCAGCTCTTTAGTTTTCCCCGCGTTGATCTGGAGGTGGTTCCGCAGGCACCAGTCCACGAAGTCCTGGGAAAGTTCTCTGTACTCCCCATCGTCCCCATCAGTGATGAGGCCGACGATAGCAGAGTCATCAGAGAACTTCTGCAGGTGACAGGTTGGTGAGTTGTAAGTGAAGTCTGCAGTGTAGAGCGTGAAGAGGAACGGAGCCAGAACCGTTCCCTGCGGGGCCCCCACACTGCTGACCACCGTGTCTGAAATGAAGTCCTGTGTCCTCACATACTGTGGGCGGTTTGTGAGGTAGTCCAGTATCCAGGATGTAAGATGTTGATCTACCCCTGCAGTCTCCAGTTTGTCCCCCAGAAGTGTCGGCTGGATGGTGTTGAAAGCACTGGAGAAATCAAAGAACATGATCCTCACAGTGCTGCCAGGTTTCTCCAGGTGAGACAGAGCTCGGTCCACAAGGAAGATGACAGCATCATCCACCCCAATGCCAGGTTGGTAGGCAAACTGTAGTGGGTCCATGGATGGACTCACCACAGGGCGGAGATGTTGGAGGACCAGGCGCTCCAGGGCCTTCATCAGGTGGGATGTTAATGCCACCGGCCTGAAGCTGCTGGGGTCCTTGGGGTGTGGGGTCTTGGGCACAGGTACCACGCAGGATGTCTTCCACAGTTGTGGTACCTTCCTCAGCTTCAGGCTCAGGTTAAATAGATGTCCAAAAGTCCCACACAGCTGGTCTGCGCAGGACTTCAGGAGCCTGGAGCTGATGCCATCTGGACCCGTAGCCTTCCTCACATTCATCTTCTTGAGCTGGTTCTTCACCTGAAGTGTTGTGAAGGACAAACTGGAGCAGGGGGGCTGTGTGTCAGAGGCAGAGGAGGGGGTTGGTGGGGGGGGCAGGGCTGAGTAGTGGAGCAGAGGGGGGTTGTCTATGGGGTAGAGCTAGAGCCGTAGCTGGAGCCGTAGGTGTTGATGTCAGTGGGGGTGCTTTTGTTGAGCTGAAGGTGGTGAAGGAGGAGAAGGGGGGGCACTGTCTTGAAGTGGGAGATGAAGGGGGCTGCAGCAGGGTGGACTGGGCCAGGGGAGGGGCAGGTGACTCATTGAACCTGTTAAAGTAATGGTTCAAATCATTCACCCACTTTAGGTCTCCCACAGCCTTGGAGTCTGGTTTCTTGTGGCCTGAGATGGTTTTTAGGCCTTTCCAGACTCCACTGATGTTGTTAACATCAATTAAGGGTGCTGTTCGGGTTTGAGGTTCTCAAGTGGCACGGATTCCTGGGGGCGTTATGAAGATGGTGGCTAGCACTTGCCCTGAACAGTTCTCTGGTCAGTCTTTGCTTTTTGAGCCTCCAGTGTCAGCTGGGCTTCTGGTGTCCCCGTCTTGTTCGAGTTGTGCAAGGTACAACCTACTTTCCAGTGGTCAATGTGGGAACCGCTGAGCTTCTTCTATCCCCAAACCTGCCTTGGTGTCCTGAGTTCTGCGGAAGAGGTCAGTCTTCCTTCAGGGGCCACAGAGGTCAGATCCTCTGTCACTGTTTCTACTCAGGTTGCTGCTAGCTCAGGGCAGGACGGGGTCAAATCTGTTGACTTGTCTGCACTGGCGGAACCAGAGCAGGAGCAAGTCCGGTCCCTGTTGCAGAGGTTTAGTTCAGTCTTCTCTGCTCATGAGGGTGACCTTGGCTGTACAAATCTAGTTACCTATGACATTCCTTTGCTTGATGACTCGGCAACGGTACAGACGCATTCCACCTTCGGAGTATGAGGCATTCAAGACACATATCAACCAGCTACTCGAGACCCAGGTCATACGGGAAAGCAACAGTCCTTATGTTTCTCCGATTGTTTTGGTGTGGAAGAAGGACGGTAGCCTACGGATGTGCGTTGACGACCACCTCCTGAACGCCAAGACATGGAAGGACGCTTTTCCTTTACCTCACATCGAGGAGAGTCTTGACGCTCTAGCTAGGGCTCAGTGGTTTTCTACTTTGGATTTGGTGAGTGGTTAAATTCAAGTACCAGTCCCGGAAAAGGATAAACCAAAGACCCCATTTTGCACACCATTTGGGCTCTTTGAGTGGAAAAGTGTGACTTTCGGGTTGTGCAATGTGCTAAGCACCTTTCAGCGTCTCATGCAGAGGATGTTCGGAGACCAGCAGTGTCAGTCACTTCTCTTGTACTTGGATGACATCATTGTTTTCTTTTCTTCTGTGCCCCAGTACGTTCAATGGCTGGAGGTGGTTCTGGATCGGCTCCAGAAGGAGGGTCTCAAGGTCAAGGTTACTAAATGTTCCTTTTTCCAGCAAGAGGTCAGCTACTTGGGTCACATTATTTCAGATAAGGGTGTTGCCACAGATCCAGCGAAGATCGAAGCAGTAGCCAAGTGGCCATGTCCCGGTCAGGTGTCAGAGCTGCACTCATTTTTGGGCTTTGGGCTTTCTGGTCGCAGGAACAAAAACGCTGATGCTCACTCTTGGCAGCCCACATCCCGCACCAGCTTGGCAGAACAGGTCTTGCCCAGCACCTCTGTACCCATAAGCCTCCAGTCAGCTCCTTATCCCAGTCCCATGTTGGCAACCCAGTTGGCTGTGTCAGTCTTTTCCTCTCACTCTCACACTGTTGATGTTTGGTCGTGAACCCGGGCTTCCTATTGATTTCCTGTTGGGTTGTGTCCAGGACCCAATGCCGGGGGTGGTTGAAGACTGGCTGGTTGAACATCAGGCCCGACTGGAGGTGGCTTTTGGAAATGCTCGGAAGCGGTTGTTGGTGGTGGCTGAGCGCCGTAAAGAGCGTCATGATCAGGGAATACGCCATTCTCTGCTGCCGGTGGGCCAGTTGGTCTATCTTCGTGACCACAGTGCTCGGGGTCTCCATAAGACTCAGGACATCTGGAGCTCTGTTATTTACCATGTTCTGAGGGCTCCTCCTGGTGATGGTCCTGTCTATACCATTGCCCCAGTGGATGACTTGGAGAAGACCAGAAATGTGCACCGTGACCAGCTTAAGGCCCATATCGGGCCTGAACCAGTTCCTCTTCATCAGTCTCCCCCGCCAAGGACCTCAGAAGTTTCTGATGATTCTTTTGGGGGTGATCTATGGGTTCTGGCCCCCGAAAACCTAGCACCTGTTTCCGACAAAGGTGTCCAGAGGGAGAATCTGACATGACATAAAACTACAAGTCCATTACAAGTCTGAAGTTGTTTAAGTGAAAAAGCAAAAACAACCACTGATGTATGATGATTTCACAGCTGTTTTTTTTGTATGTGTACATTTTTGGCCACAAAGGTGTCCAGAGGGTAGTAAATTTGAGGAGGGCATCAAGTTTAAATCAATCATTTACCACACTTTAACACTTGTAGTTCTACTCTCTCATCATTTTTCAGGTTTATTTAATTAAACAAACAAACAATATTTCCTTGAACTAAAAGAATTCTACCGTAAGAATTACATCAGCACTTAATAATTTATCTATAAACACTCTGTGTAACTATAATAATCCCTTAAAACCAATACATTGAGAACAGTCACTGGGATGATGTACCTTACAATAATCAATACAATACTGCACCGTTTCTCATTTTTATTATAAACTCAGAAATTTGTGTCTGGAGAATTATTTCTCTGCTGTTATAATGTTAATTGTTGTTGTATTTTATATTATTGGAAATCATGTTTGTTTACCTTCACAATGATGTCCAGCTTGTAAGGATCATGTATTTGTGGGATGAGCAGCACAGCTGATTATGTGGGTAGTGCCCAGGTGAAATTTGCCAAAATACTTTGCCAGTCCTGATCAGTGTATTCTGTTGGTATTGACTCTTGTTTTGAGACGGATTGGTAGCAAATAATCTGATGTCAAAATCATGTCAGAGAAGAAATGAGGAGTGAGGAGGAGTCAGAATGAACCAGATCACTTTGTGATCCTGTCTTGTGGTGCCTGATTGGCAGCACCTGGAGCTCAAAACAAGAGCATGAGTTTTAGTAATAAATCCTTTTTTTTTTTTACTAAAGTCAAACTTTAATCCTGAGAACATCCTTCATGTTTTTATATTACCAGCTTGGTGAAAGGAATTTGTTCCCCACTCCAAACATTACTGTTTGAATGAATTTGAGTGTATTTGCGATGAATTTTAGATAATCCAAATGCAAATCATTCGTAAGCCCAAATAACAGGCAAACTGACTGTGGCAAGTCTTTGATATGGTCCATGACAATACCTCCCTCAAGTACATTGGCAGTGGAGCTGGGCTGGAGTTGCATTGAGTTGGGACCCTGCTGAGGACCATCTTCGCTGAGAAAAGTCAGCACACCAACTGTGATGGATACTAGTGCTGTATCCTGTGAAGAAACGCACATGTTCTTTTGAAGAGCAAGTCATGTTTGCTACCCAGTGGATTCTTCGTATGACTCTTCTTGTGAAAACATTTATTTTTGTTGTTAAAGTATTTGCTAGGAAATAGAGTTCTAAATATGCATTTATACTGCATTGTGACAATGTCACACAGCTCTGCACAACCCTGTGGGAAGATGCCGAGTTGCTGAACTTTGGATGAATGCTGGCTTCCTGACTGCTGGCTGTGGCTCAGCTCTGCTCTCATCAAACTACAGACACACACCAATCATAGCTGCACTCACAGTACAGAGAGAAGCTGGGGATCACTGGAACACATGCACATAACACAAGCCCTTCTCATCCATGAAATATGGCTGCTTTGTATCTAAAGGGGAACTTCAAATCAAAAGCGGGTGTAAAAGGGGTGTAGCAAAGTGGTGGCATATGACCACCTGAATGGGCTGCACACCCTGCGCACTGTTATTGGCTGGGGTTTATACCACCACATGGGGCACAAACCACTTTGCTGACATCAGAATCATCCTGAGTAAAGTAAAATAAGAGGAAAAGAGAAAATCCAGGCAGATGGCTACAGGGTCTCTGTAGAAACAGACATATCTACACACTGCTAGTGGGGCAGTGATGTGATGATTGAGAGGGATTATTTTTGTATCAGTCTAAACATTGTTTTTTAGATAATTCTTCCATAATATACCTGTAATCAATTGAGTCTCATAATCTCAGGGTTGCTACAGAGTTTTTGGGCATTGTGCACAGCGATTTAAGTTGCGGATGAGAATCTCGGCAACGAGAATAATGTTAATTTTATGCTATCCGTCTCAATAACCCTCTGTTGTTTATGTCCCATGAGCACTGTGATTGAATTTACGCTACTCAGAAAAGGTTTCACCATCACCAACAGTGACTTTATTAGTAGCAATAGGTATATCATCAGCACATCAGCACCATCTTCACACAGGATAGAATGTCACGAAAAGTACACACAACATCTGTCACAGTCTACACACTGGTTTGTCTAACTGTGAAACTATAGGTGAAGTATTAAAACATTGTGGTACATTACGTAAGAGACAATAACACCAACCTGATCTCATTGCACTGCCATTAGTTTAGACTACATGGTGTAAAATGACACACCTAAATCAACGGCAGCCTTGTTATTACAAGCAAAATTACTCACAGATTATCTCGTCAGTCATGTGTCATTTGGGAAGACTGGGCTGATAGAGCACTGGCTCACTGCAGTTCGTAAAAAAGTCACAAAATTCAACACATTTGATTTGTGTACGTGAATTTCACTTTTTTTTCCATGACGTTCAGCATGACTTCCTACAATGTATTTTTCTTGTGTTTTCCTACACATTATCAGCAACACATGATGCACAATGTCAATTTTTGTTCCAGTCTTTTCAAAATCAAAGTCCTTTAGTTAGGATAAGGAATAGATCAACTTGGTTAGGCTTAAGCAACAAACTGCTTAGTTTAGCAAGAAATTGCAGTTTAGGTTAAAATAACTCCAGAAGTGCTGTAACTTAAGTTAACTTAAGTATGGAAGTCATATGACGAATAAATCAACTTTAACTTTTGGTTTCACACAGGACATGAACAGAGGTCTCCTGGGCGAAAGTGTGCTTTTTGATCCGCCCACCTAACTCGACCTCCCAGCACAGGAGCAGCGGCAGTTTGTGAAATAGTCACAACCTACTGAGCAACTGGGCTGGTGATAACACACAAGGGTCTGCAGTACTTGTAGTTGTAGTACTCTGTTTACACTTATATTCAGGGTGAGGACTTGGTTTAGGGTTTGGGTAAGGTTTAAGGTTAAGGTAAGGTCTGGGTAAGGTTAGAATTAGAAGTAGCAGGTAGAGGATTAGGGTAGGGTAAATCTCCAGGAAAAAGTCAGCACACCAACTGTCATGGAAACATAGGTGTGTGTGTGCATGTGCATGCATGTGTGTGCGTGTATGTGCACGTGTTTGTGTGTTTGAGTATTTTACTCTAAAGGGACAAAAATTAAAATCAAGATGTAGCCTAAACATTAATGGCCTCCTCCTCGGCTGAGCTGTAACGTTAGCTGCTAGGTGAGCTAGCAGTATCAGTTAGCTATGAACCTCTTGCCCATGAGTAGATGTGTGCTTCCTCCTGCGTGATTCTTTCTATTGCGCCGCCTTCGGAGTGGCAGCACGTCTTAGCAGCTCTCTCTTTGTTTTCACTTTCTTGTCTTTTTTTTCATAACTTTTGGCAACTTTCTACAACTTTTATTGGGTGTAGCTCTCACTTAAGAATAGAACTACACACCAGTTAAAATAGTTTGTAGAAGTTGTCCTTTTTCTCTGCATTTTCTTAACTTTTTCTCCCGACCACGCCACTAAGAACAAAACAACCGCCCCGGCACCCCCCTACTCTCCTAAACCCCCATATTTACATGTCCTTTTTCTCTGCATTTTCTTAACTTTTTCTCCCGACCACGCCACTAAGGAAAAATTTTCAATAACAACAACAGCAACAAAAAAAAAAAAAAAAGATGAAAAATTTTAAACAACCCAAAAAAAATACCAAAATGGAAAAAAATAATAAAAAAATTAAAAACATTCACCACCAAACTATTTAAATACAATGGAGACGGCCGCCGGCAGTTTAGCTGCATTACCTAAAAAAGCTAAGAGCTGAAATACATTGCTAGAAAAACTAGAAGCTAAACTGTAATACTGTCAAAAGTCGTAAATTTGAATGTATTTATCTTAATATTAGAATATTTTAATATAGTATTTTAATATAGTAGTCCAAAAAAGATGTTGAAGTTGTTGAATAATGATGAATAATGAGGGGTGGCAGTAGCTCACTCTGTAGGGAGTTGGCTTGGGAACCGGAGGGTCACCGGTTCAAGTCCCGACATGGACCAAGAACTGAGTGTGAACTGGTAGGTGGAGAGGTGCCAGTTTACCTCTTAATACTTAAACCCTTAAATCCTCTTAATACTTAAATACCCTTAAATACTAGTGAGGGGAGTGACTGACAAGAGACCAGGTGGACACAATCAGGGCGGGGGAAGACAATCAGACTCAGGTGAACGGTGGATGAAACTAGGTCACACAATGTCAATCAAGTGAAGAGCGGGAACACCAGGCAGGAAGTGAAGTGTTCTGAAACGAGAGGAAGGGTTAGGATCACCAAAATAAAACCAGAAGTGCACACAAAAGACAACAGACATAACAACCTAAGACATGATCTATCTAACAGTAAATTTGAATTTCCCTGACTAGGCAAAAAGAAGAAATGTTTTATATGAATATCAGATAGATGAATTGGATTGTTAAACACTGACAGAGAGAGAGAGAGAGACAGACTGAGACAGACAGAGAGCGAATGAGTGAGAGAAAGACAGAGACAGACAGACTGGCTGAGATAGAAAGAGAGAGACAGACAGAGAGACAGAGGGGACAGACACAGAGAGAGACATAAAGAGAGGGAGAGACAGAGAGAGACAGACAGACAGACAATGAGAGAAAGAGACAGACAGAACGACAGAGAGATAGACATACAGAGATTACAAGAGAGAGACAGACAGAGAGAGACAGAGAGAGAGAGACAAGAGATAGCCATATTGACCAAGATTTGAAGGCAATTGTCTGTCTCCAATCTCACGCAATGCAATCAAGGAGGCTTCCAATCACAGGTGGGTAACTGGCGTGTGTGATCTGATTGGCTGATGTGAGCCACCTTTTAGTAATCAGCTGTTGCAGGGCAGTTGCTGGGCATAAAACAGAATGATTCAGCAAAGTGAAATATTTTTTCATCAAGAAGTTGGGGCTAGTTTCCACTCTAGCTGTGCTGTCACGTTCTCTTGCTCTGATCATTCCAAGCGATACACATCCATTATAAACTCAGAAAAAGCAGAAAACTGTGATTGTGGAAAAACTGTAAAAGATATCAAAAGTTGAATCATAGCTTAATAGTTCAAAGTCTTGTAACCACTTTAAAGTTTAAATGGTATCTGTAGCTAAAAGTATGCAGAAGCAGTAGTAGTTCAAAGTGGAGCAAGTTTGAGAGGATTTGAAGATTTTCTCCATTGGATTAGAGAAGAAGATCTTCCTCTTTTTTTCCCCCAGGGGGAAAATCTATTTTCCCTTTTTTTATTTATATTTTATACATGCACCCCTCAAACCCACATCCATCTTTATATAGAAATTTTTATGAAGGGGGGGCCTCTCCTCACCCCCCCCCCCACCAGTTGGGGTTTTGGTGCCTTGCTCAGGGCCCCCTCGCCACCCCCCAGGGGTAAACTGGCCCCTCCCCCCCCCCCCTTTCCCCTCCAATTTTTTGTTCCTTTTGGGGACTTAAACCGGTAACCCCCCATTTCCCAACCCAACTCCCTACAGACTAAGCTACTGCCGCCCCCATTACTGTCACGACTGGAGACACAACAGGAGTGGACTCAAATGCAGGACTCAAAACGAGGGCAGTTTCAAAAATCAGCGTCTTTAATTCAAACAGGTCGGTACACGGTAGAGCAACAGTCAGTAACAATGTCCAAATCATTAGGCTAAGGACTAGGTCAATAAACAAGCAGAGATTTGATACACGGGCATAAACACACGAGAACACTAGGGAAAAGAACACAGGTACGAAACTTACAAGAAGAGACAAACTGGCACAGGAGGAAGGGGAAGCGCGCATTATATACTAGTGAAGGGAGTGATTAACTATACACAGGTGGACACAATCAGGACGGGGAGAAGACGATCAGAACCAGGTGAATGGTGTTAGAAACTAGGTCAGGAGGAGGTGCACAAAGGTGCAGGCGGGAGGCATGCAAACCGGAAGTGACGGACAGGAAGGACAGGAAGTGAGGAACACAGAACATGCAATCATGCAAACTAAAAACCTAAGGCTTGACTTTCCTCGCAGAACCCCGCCCTCTAGGTACGGCTCCTGAAGTCCCAGGGCGGTTAGGGTGGAGTCTGTGAAAGTCTCTGATTAGAGAGGGGTCCATGATGTTTCTGGAGGAGACCCATGACCTCTCCTCCGGGCCGTATCCTTCCCAGTCGACCAGGTACTGCTTCCCTCGTCCCCGCCGATGCACCTCTAGGAGCCTTCTCACGGTGTAGACTGGACCCCCGTCCACAATCTGAGGGGCGGAGGAGGTTTAGAGGCGGAACCAGGTGGCTGCTTCTTGCAGGCTTCAGACGTCCCATGTGAAATGTGGGGTGGTGACCTTCATGGAATGAGGGAGCTGGAGTTTCACAGTCACAGGGTTAATAATTTTTGATATCGGGAATGGGCCAACAAACCTGGGAGCCAGCTTCCGGCATTCGGTGCGAAGAGGCAGATCTCTAGTGGACAGCCAGACCCTTTGACCAGGCTGGTACACAGGGGCTGGCGTCCTCCGTTGATCTTATACCAGACTGAACTCCTCAAAAGCATCTGTCGGGCTCCCTTCCAGATGCACTGGCAGCGCCGGACCAGAGCTTGAGCTGATGGAAAGCTTGACTCTCCCTCTAGGTCCGGAAACAAAGGTGGCTGGTACCCTTAAGCGCACTGGAAGGGAGAGAGACCAGAGGCAGAGCAAGGCAGAGTATTGTGGGCATATTCTATCCATGTCAGATTCTTGCTCCAGGAGGCCGGGTTCTGCACCACCAAGCACCTTAACCCGGTCCCAGCTCTTGGTTGAGTCTTTCTGTCTGGCCATTCGACTCAGGGTGATGGCCAGAAGAAAGACTCACCGAAGCTCCCGATAAGGAGCAAAACTCCCCCCAAAATCGTGAAATGAATTGTGGCCCCCGGTCTAACACCACATCCCTGGTGAAGCCGTGAATGCGAAAGATCTGATTGAGCATCACAACAGCTGTCTCCTTAGCAGAGGGCAATTTGGGCAGGGCTATGAAATGGACCATCTTAGAGAACCGGTCCACTACAGTTAGTACAGTGGTATTACCTTCTGAGAGCGGTAAACCTGTGACAAAATCCAGGGAGATGTTGGACCAGGGGCCATGAGGCTCGGGGAGGGGCTGCAGGAGACCAGAAGGTGGTTGGTGGGAAGCCTTGTGTTGCGCACAGGAGCAGGCCGAGACGTAGTCTTTTATGTCCCTCTCCATTCCCGGCCACCAGAAGCGCTGTCTCACCACGAACAGGGTGCGTCGTGTTCCGGGGTGACAGGCCACTCTTGAGGTGTGGGCCCAATGGATTACCTGTGAACGCATAGCTTCAGGGACAAAGAGTCTGTTAGCAGGGCACCCAGCAGGTGCTGCAAGATCTCCCAGAGCCTCCCTCACCCTTCTCTCAATATCCCAGGTGACTGCCCCCACCACACAGGAGGGAGGCAAAATGGTAGAAGGAGCCCTGGGAGTCTCACTAGAGTCAAACAGTCTAGACAGGGCGTCAGGCTTGCCATTCTTGGACCCAGGTCTATAGGAGAGCGTGAAGTTGAATCTGTTAAAAAATAAAGACCATCTAGCCTGCCTAGAGTTAAGACGTTTGGCTGACCTTATGTACTCGAGGTACTTGTGGTCTGTCCACATGAGGAAGGGTTGCTCTGCTCCCTCCAGCCAGTGGTGCCATTCCTCTAGCGCCGCCTTGACAGCCAAAAGCTCATGATTGCCAATATCATAGTTCTTTTCTGCGGAAGTGAGCCCTCTAGAGAGGAAAGCACAGGGGTGAAGTTTGTTATCCTCAACAGCTCTCTGTGACAAAACAGCCCCGATACCTGTGTCAGAGGCGTCCACCTTGACGATAAACTGGCGGTTCAAATCTGGCAAAATGAGGATGGGAGCAGAGCAAAAAGCCTCTTTCAGCTTATTAAAGGCTTGTTCAGCCTCGGTGGACCACAAGAACCTGACGTTGGGGGATGTTAAAGCGTGCAACGGAGAAGCTTTGGAACTGTAATTCTTGATGAACCTGCGGTAGAAGTTGGCGAACCCCAGGAACCGTTGAACCATCTTACGGTTGTGTGGGGTTGGCCACTCAGCCACCGCGCTGACCTTGGAAGGGTCCATTTGCATGTTATCTGGAGAAACAATGAAACCAAGAAAAGAGACAGAAGAGACATGGAAGTCACACTTCTCGGCCTTCACGAAAAGCTGGTTGTCCAGGAGTCTTTGAAGCACCCTACGGACATGATCAATGTGTGAGTGCTCATCAGGTGAAAAGATCAAAATGTCATCCAGATACACAAATACAAAATGGTTAAGCATATCTCTGAGAATGTCATTTACCAACGATTGGAAGACGGCTGGAGCATTCTTGAGTCCAAAGGGCATTACGAGTTATTCGTAATGCCCACTGGGCATCTTGAAAGCCGTCTTCCACTCGTCCCCCTCTCTTATTCTAACCAAATGGTAGGCATTTACGGAGGTCTAGCTTGGTGAAGATCTTAGAGCCCTTAAGGAGCTCAAATGCCAAAGAGATGAGGGGAAGAGGATATCTGTTCTTAACAGTTAATTCATTTAGACCCCGATAATCAATACAGGGGCGCAGGAATTTGTCCTTCTTTTCAACAAAGAAAAACCCCACCCCGGCTGGAGATGAGGAAGGGCGAATAATACCAGCAGCCAGGGAACCGTCAATATACTCCCTCATAGCTTCACGCTCTGGGGCAGAGAGGGAGTATAGTCTTCCTCTGGGTGGTGATGTCCCCGGAAGAAGGTCATTGCCACAGTCGTAGGGCCTGTGAGGCGGAAGAGAGGTGGCCCGAGCCTTGTTGAATACTTCATGCAGCTCCAGATAGCAGGAGGGGATGCCTGTCAAATCCTGGGAGACGGTGACCTCTGATGGCGAAGAAGAAGGTGCAGTCCCCGACTCCGTAGCTAGGGGCGCCAAAAGTCTGTCAAACGGCTTCAGAGGAGGAACAGATTGTTGGCAGGTTAGCTGACACCCCTTTCCCCAGTTCAAAATCTCCCCAGTAGACCAGTCCACGTGGGGATTGTCTCTTTTAAGCCATGGTAACCCCAATATTAGGGGGTGAATAGAGGACTCGAAAATGTGAAAACTCAGGATCTCAGAGTGATTACCAGCCGTGACCAGGAGAACCGGAGAGGTGCGATGGGTCACCCTGCAGAGGAGACGCCCGTCAAGCGCCTTAGCCTCCAGTGGCGTTTTGAGCGGGATGCGTTGGAGTCCGAGCACCTCCACCAGATGACCATCAATGAAGTCTTCGTCAGAGACTTTGACTCCACCAAAGCCACCAGTCTCCTCTCTTTTACTGGTGAGCCCTGTCTTTTACTGGACAGGAGGCCAGGAAGTGTCCCTGTTGGCCGCAGTAAATGCACCTCCCCTCCCGCAGGCAGCGCTGGCGTTCCTCTGGAGAAAGTTTAGCTCTACCTACTTGCATGGGCTCATCCGCCCCAACAGGAGGAGCCGGAGAGCCCTCAGACGTGACCTGGGTAAGAGGAAGCCAAGCAGGACGCTGAGTGGAAAAATGCCTCGCCTTGAACGGGGGAGGTACTGCAGGTCGATGTCTCTCTCTTTCTTTTTCTCTCTCTTTCTCTCTCTCCCACAGCCTGGTGTCGATCCGGATCGCCAATGCGATGACGGCGTCTGGATCCGATGGAAGATCCAGCGGTGCCAGCTGATCCTTTACTGGGTCCGAGAGACCATGCAAAGAAGTGTCCAAAAGAGATGCGTCGTTCCAGCCGCTATCGGCTGCTAACGTACGGAACTCAATAGGGTAATCCCTTAACCTTCTTTTCCCCTGACGTAAACCCACTAGCGCCTGAGCGGCTTCACGGCTGCAAGTCGTGTGATCAAAAATTTTGCGTAATGTAGCAGTAAACATGTTCAAAGAGGAACAAATAGGAGAATTACGCGCCCACTCTGCAGTAGCCCAAGCCTCTGTCCTGCCTGAAAGGTGGGTAATAATAAATGCCACTTTCGATCATTCAGAGGGGAACTGGGCTGCCTGCAGTTCAAAATGAAGGCTGCATTGCACCAAAAATGAACAACAGTTGTCGGAGCCTCCGGAAAAACGCTCAGGTTTAGCAAGGTGAGGTGAACTAGAGAACGCTGTCGCTGGGGGAGGCGGCGGAACAGGAGCTGGCGTCTTAGGGAGTGGAACCGCTGCGATTGGTGGAACCGGGGTTTTGATGCTGGGTTGCAGTGGATTTTTCAGCATGCTCATGAGAGCCTGCATCTGATTACCCTGCTGATTAACTTGATCTCCGATGGTGGCTCGAAAACTCTCCTGATGTTCGGAGAGTTGTTTAGAAAGAAAGAAAGATATTCCTTTATTAGTCCCACAGTGGGGAAATTCAGTTTTACACTCTGTTGTTCACACACAGTACATATACATGCGTCAATGGAGAGATGTCAGAGTGAGGGGGCTGCTCCTGACAAGCGCCCAGAGCAGTTGGGGGTTTGGTGCCTTGCTCAGGGGCACCTCGGCAGTGCCCAAGAGGTAAACTGGCACCTCTCCAGCAACCAGTTGGTCTTGGTCCATGGGGGTCTTGAACCCGTGACGTCCGCGTCCTAACCCAAGTCCTTACAGACTGAGCTACTGCCCCCCCAATGCCAATACAGGCAGCAGATAATTGTTCCTCGTGCTGGTTTAAGCGCTTCCCCTGAGCGCGGATCGCAGAGCGGCCCGGGTCTGAGTCTGCTGAGTCCATTATGTGGCCAGTTCGTACTGTCACGACTGGAGACACAACAGGAGGGGACTCAAATGCAAAAAATTAGCGTCTTTAATTCAAACAGGTCAGTACACGGTAGAGCAACAGTCAGTAACAATGTCCAAATTGTAAGGCTAAGGGCTAGGTCAATAACCAAGCAGAGATTCGATACAGGATAGGGAAAAGAACGCGGGTACGAAACTTACTAGAAGAGACGAACTGGCACAGGAGGAAGGGGAAGCACACATTATATACTAGTGAAGGGAGTGATTAACTATACACAGGTGGACACAATCAGGACGGGGAGAAGACGATCAGAACCAGGTGAATGGTGTTAGAAACTAGGTCAGGAGGAGGTACACAAAGGTGTGGGCGGGAGGCATGCAAACCAGAAGTGACGTGACCTAAACTGAAATGGGAAGTAAACTACAAAATAAAACAGGAAGTGAGGAACACAGAACATGCAAACATGCAAACTAAAAACCTAAGGCTTGACTTTCCTCACAATTACATTGTAAAAAAAAAAACAATTAAAAAAAACTTTTAAAAAGTATAAATAACTGAAACAAGAAAAGTCAGAGCACTACTGTGCTTAACGAGCTGAATATATTGATAGTTGAACGGTCTCTGTAGCTAAAAAGCATACGAAAGAAATATTTGAAGTTGATGTTTATTAAAGATTCAAAGAGCAATACTGTAGTACAGGGTTTTAAATGTGGATTATTACTATCATTTACAAATGAGCACATGCTTCTTAACCTTTTTTTGTCTAAAATAAATATAAATGACATTTATGATGAAATGAAATGGCTATTATGAAAGGCAAACTCTATGTAAAAAGAAAGGGCTGACAGTAGCAGCAACAGCAGAGACAATGCCAGTGTCAATGAGTAGCAGCAGTTCAGTAAGGTCACTGTCACACACTGCTCACCAAGGCAGTCAGTCCCAAGCATTAGTATCAGTACAGAGGAGCTACATTATGTTTGTGCAAGAGAACAAAGACAAATAACATTTCATGACATGGTTACTGCAGAAAGGCATCCATCTGCCAATACACATAACAAGGGCTCAATGTTTTTATACTTTCGGAAATCCAGCAAGTCCTTTCTTATCTTTATGAAAACATTTGCAACTTTTTCACTGCTAGGAGAAGTACTGTATTTCACAGGGTGACACTGGGTATCAAGGTGATTACAGTATGAAAAGAGAAAGCGTTATAGTTTACTAGTTTACGTCTCAGTTCACACCCACACACACACACAGCAGCGAGGATCACAGAGCAGGAGAGGCCTTCATGTAACAGCAAAACCAGCTGAGCCGGTTGCAGTATAAGGTTTCACAAAAGGCAACATGAAAAAATAGTTACCCACATCCAGCCTACTACTGTCGATATTTAACTGGCTTCAGATGGTGCTTAGTGTTCACACGGTCTGTCACACTGTTACATAACTGTTACTCCAACATTGCTCCAGTGGTCCAGGCCTACAACCAAAGCTACCCACATTAGCAGCACAACATGCTAACGTTAACTACAACAGGCTAATCAGCAAAATAAAAATGGCAAAACTTGGAGCTTCCGAGGGAATAACAATGGCGGAGGTAGATAGAGCGGGTACTCTGTGTGGGGATGGTCACCTAGCTGGAGGCGGTTCCACACTGATCCACCCTAGAACCGTATGGCACATCAACAACATAGGACTACATATCTGATCAGCTCCTTTTCACACACAGCAGGATAAAAAGAGAAAGCATGGTCTTGTCTCACACTTTGTTGGTTTCTAGAAACACCATGGATATTTCTATGTTCTACAATATGTTCCCTGTAAAGATTTTTGAGATATTTCAAGGGCTTCTGTTTTACTTTGTCGTTACTTTTGTTAGATCCTCAGTTTGGCCTTGCCTGCACTAGATCTTGAATTAATTATCTGAATTAGTCTGTGTCTGGGTCCACCTGCTCCATCGTCCATGACTGAAGCTGAACGTTTTGAACATGGGACACAAACAAACAGCGGATTGTGACGTGAAAATGAAATGTGACGCGCAGGACATAAACGTCCCTGGATGAAAGCCTTGTGTTTGTTGGACCCATCCACCACCCCTCCTGCCCACCCAGTGTGTCTCTTTGCTCTTCTTACTATATCACCACTTTCTCTGAGTGTTTACTGTTGCTGTGGATGGGTTTACATTGTAGTTAATGGATCGGCCAGTGCATATCATACCGGCAGTGTCTCACCAAAGGCTGTGACAAAGTATTGGTATTTGACGCCCTGGTAATGACAATGGGCTGTCAGTAGTAGATATACAGTAGGTTATGCATCTTAATGTGCTTCTCCCAGCGGAGGCTCCTGAATGGCAGCTCTGCCATCAATGCAGCTTTGTGAAGCAGTTTGAGACAGTGTCACAGTGGTTTTGTGGTATTTAAGGACAACCCTGTTGTGTGCCTGTTTCTGACTATGAGTGTCCACTAGCCACTGCTGTTCTGCTGTTTATCTGGTGTTTGTTGCCCACATTCTCACAATCATTCCATCTACTACATGAATAATAATTCGATGACCAACATCCCTGTAATTCAAACTCAGGCTGTTTGTCCTCTGTGGAGCCACAGTTTATGGCTTTGAATACTCATATTACAGTAACTGTCAGAGTCACTGTGAAGCCAATGCACACTGCAAATTTCAAAGTTAACATCCCTGTTAGCTGCCATTTTGTCCACCACACCCCTATGAACTAATGATGTGACAGAGGAGTCTGTCTCTGTGAGAAGGCCATACAATTTGGAATATTTCTACCGCTCAGAGCAGAGTGGCATGCTCCGCTTTCTCTGGCTACACCCACGGGGCTGGTATTTAAGTCACTTTCTCCTCCCAAGCTTCATCAGTCTGCTGCAGGGAGAATAGCGAGAGTGAGCCTCCTACCACGGGAACCAGTACTACTGAGTGGACTGCAGCCTGCAGAGAAACATGTCTGTCACATTCTCTGTTCTCCTGCTTATTATCTCATCGGTAAGTTTTTCTTTTAACAAATTATCTGTCGAAATAAAGAGTCATTAGAGGATAGTATTGTGCTGCTTTGGTAATCTGCAATGAAATGTGCATTTTAGTCAGCATGTGAGATGTTACATTAGGATGTAGTCCTACATCATAAAGAACTGCACCTCTGATGAGAAAGTTCAGGACTGTTGAGGTATGTAGAGAGCTCCTGCTGAAAGTATTTTCTTCACATTCCCTATCGGTTGCTGTCATGTTTTCTTCCTCCAAACCTGCTCCCTCTCTGCTGGGCTGATGCTGAACAGTGGGAAGGAAACAAAACATGGAAAATATTTGCTGGCCCATGTGATCAGTCTGGAGTCGCCATCTTCTGGCATTCTGTGCAGTCCAGACCAAAACATTAACAGCCTCACTCCAGAAGCCTCTACTACATTTATAAAACAAAGAATCTGCTCTCGATTTAAAGGCCATTCCCACTTGACCTCTCACACTATATGTGGCAAATATATTGATATAGTCACACTTATTTCATTTGCTATAGTGATTTTGTAGAAAATACATTTGTTTGCATGGCATCAGTCAGCTCTTCTTCTACCACTGCATTTATATTGCATATTAAAGCTGCAGTGAGTAGAATTGGAGCAAATATGATTTTGAAAAAAGCTATTTTTATAAAATGGTCACTATATCCTGACAGTAGTGCATGAGACAGGTAGTTTGAAAGGGAATCATGTCCTCCAGTGCTCCTGGCGGCATCTACAAGATTTCACAGACTGGATGAAAGCAACCAATCAGAGCTGGTCTGGACTCTGGTGTCTCTGAGCAGCCATCAGTCACTGAACTCCAATCAAACAGTCAAACTAGTCAGCGCCGATCAAATAAGAATCAATATCCTGTTACTGTAATAACTGTTTTTCTCCTCACGTTCTCAGAAACATCTTGTAGTTATTGATTAGCTGTAAAATGAGAAAGTTTGTGATGGCACAACCAGTAGGCACGCTGTCTCTCTGAAATGACCTGTGATTGGTCAAAGTCTCCCATCACAGGGTTAGATTTTCTAAAGCCTGAAAACCATGAGGAGGAGCAGAAGTCTAGTTTTCTCTCAGACCTCTTGAATTACAATAAGCTGAAAGGTTATTATGGAAGTTTTGTCCAATGATACCTAATTGTGCAGGTGTAGCTCTTCAAGTTGGCTTTGTTCGACTTACTGAGCTCTGGTCAGCCAAAGTCATTGTTGGGCCTGAGGGCAGAAATTATTTTGTTCGCTCCAAACAAGAAGTGGCAGAAAATGACCATATGTGTTCTTTTGGAAGGTTGAGCAGATAATCCTGCATGTACAGGAAGATTTCTGGTTTGGTCTCTATCAACTCATGAGGGAACTATTAATGTCTTTAGATGCTAAATGCACCACTATGTTCACCAGCCCTCCCCCACCCCACCCTCCTATGTGCTATACTGTATAATTATGGTACTGTCTATTTTACCATGATATGCTGTTCATGTTTGTTTATTAAGGGGTTCTGGTTCTGCTGTTAAGAGGATTTGAGAGATCCCTCAAGAAACTGTTATCTTTAGAATCATTTGCTCTAAATGATCACTTTTTTGTTGTGTGTCTTCACTGTGAATCGTTGGAGATTAACTGTGCAGCTCAAAGTCAAACACCATCCTCTTCTAAGACAATTACTGCACAGCCACAAAGGTCACTTGTCTTGTTTTCTGGTGAGGACAGTCTGGTACATTGTGGTCATACCACCTTAAGTTTTGAAATTAACTAAAACAAAAGAATGTGGATAAACCTATGCTTGATTAACATCCTCTTACCTGCTTCCTTCTTACCTCAGCAGCTGCTCTTGGACTCACTCAAAGACATTTACAATATTTACCCTGCTGTTTCCATGTATATCAGTACTTTCATCCTGCTGCATCCTGCTGTTACTTGTTTCACGTGATCTTAACCTGTGGTTTGTATGTTTGTTGCAGACAGTGGCCCAGGACTGTTCCCAGCACTGTGCCTGCTCTGCAGATCCCCCACCCTGCCCAATGGGGACCAGTCTGGTCCTGGATGGCTGTGGCTGCTGTAAGGTGTGTGCTAGACAGATGGGGGAGCCCTGCTCCCTGCTGGAACCCTGCGACCATCACAAGGAACTCTACTGTGACTACACTCTGCTGAGTGACACTGAGACTGGCATCTGCATGGGTAATACAATGTCCTTAAAACACACCACCATATAACGTCTGTGTTCACATATCCTTCAAGAAGTGATTTCTTGTGATACTAACAATGTCATTTCGATGACTGAATGATCTTGTGCTCAAGATTTTTCTAAACTGAAGAAAAAGAACTCAAAGTTCAGAAGGTGATCAGGCCACAGAAAGTATAGACGTTAGCAGTGTCCAGTGTGTCCTCACATCTGTCAGCCATCCTCACAAAGGCTGCTGCTCTTTCAGGTCATTTACCTAAATTGCTGCCTATATGGTCTATCAAAGCTCATTCAGACATTCATTCATTATTGTTTTTATAAATAGAAACTATTTGATGGTGTGTCTCCCCCTGGTGCCAAAACTTCCTCATATAATGTCTATTGTTATAAAAATCCTATAATGTCAATGTGTATTACATATATCTTCATTCTACAGAACTTTTCTTTTGCTTACAACATTGTGAGTTTTTTAAGAAGATAGTGAGTTGTTTGGGTAATGGGTGATATTTCATGTCATGTTATCACCGAGCTGTACAGCTTACTTTCTGTGCAGTGTTTCATTATTACATTTCTGGGAGCTTGCAACATTTTGGGGTGAATTCACAAATCCTGGATTACGGCTGCAGCTAGCACCATGAACTGTGCATCATTTGCAGCCGCTAACTGCTCCGTCTCAAGGTCTGATTCACTAAAGATATTGTGCTAAATATATTACAGTGCACCCACAGCCATAAAGATTTGAAGCTGGGTGCAATTTGCCCTTTTTCCCATCTGATTGCAGTTATTAATGTGGCAAAGTATAAAAGCACTTGAAGCCAATGTGTCGGTTGTTGTTCAGGGATGAGAGTCTGCCTCACCCACCAGCTTTGAGAATTACATGGCTTCTTTTTGTCCTTTTGTGACTTTTTTCCCTCAGTGTTCAGACTACCTCTCCTTTCCTGTTCTGTACCTAACTGGGTTGAATGTGTACACCATTCAAAGTCTTGGAATTGTTTGTACTGTCCTATTGTCATTTAGTTTTTTAAAAGAAAAAGATTTGTATCTGTCCTATTATTTTTTGATCTGTCATTATTCTTCAGTTTCCTTGCAACATTTTCAATATTCTTTATTGCTTATAGGATAGTAAAAAGTATGAGCAGGGCAAAGAGGAGTATTGCATGTCTGCCAGTAAAAAAATATAGAAATTATACTGAAAGAAAATGAAAGGAACAACTACCAATTAAATGTATTTATTTAACTTACTATACAGTATCTGTATAGTATCTTCTATATTGTATATCTATACTGTATATTTAGTTGTTAGTGACATCTGTCTCCATTGGTGCTCCATAAGTAACTGTAACGCCTCGGTGGGCAGGCAGGACGAGACTCAAGTGCACAACCCGACAGACAGGTAGTTTGCAAAAAACGCTGGGTCTTTATTATCACAAAAGGTCGGTACACAGGAAGGCAATCAGCGGAGGCAGACAGAATCAAAACCGGCAGGCAAAACTCGGGGTCAAAAAACACAAGCGGGATGGTCGGTACACGGAAGCAGATAACACTAGAGAAAACGCTGGTAGGTAAGTCACAAGTGATCATAACGAACTGGCACAGAAGGGCAGGGGAGCACAGCTTAAATACCCGTGAGGGGAGTGATTAACTATGAACAGGTGAACACGATCAGGGGCGGGGGAGACGATCAGACGCAGGTGAGTGGAGACGAAACTAGGTCAGTGCAGTCATTCATTCCAAGGGGCGGGGAGCATGCAGGCAGGAAGTGAAGTGCACTGAAACGAGAGGGAGGATTAGGATTTCACAATCAAACAGGAAGTGCTCACAATAAACATGAAAAACAAAGGAAACCCATCACCTAGGATTGACAGATGTCACAGGACCCCCCCTCTAGGGACGGCACCAGAAGTCCCAGGAGGGCTAGGGCGACTCCGGTGGAAGTCCCGGATGAGGTCTGGGTCCATGATGTGCCTTGAGGGGA
Source organism: Pterois miles (assembly GCA_947000775.1). Taxonomy (NCBI): domain Eukaryota; kingdom Metazoa; phylum Chordata; class Actinopteri; order Perciformes; family Scorpaenidae; genus Pterois; species Pterois miles. The sequence continues at coordinate 4,913 of CAMQGK010000225.1, read as the reverse complement.
CCCAAGACCTCTCCTCAGGCCCGTAGCCCTCCCAGTCGACCAGGTACTGGTTGCCGCGTCCCCGTCGTCTGACGTCCAGTAGCCGCCTGACGGTGTATACTGGGCCCCCATCGACGACCCGGGGGGTGGAGGGGGTCTGGAGGCAGGGACGAGTGGACTGTCCTTGGCAGGCTTTAAGCGACCCACATGGAAGGTAGGGTGGATTTTCATGGACCTGGGGAGTTGAAGTCTGACAGCAACCGGGTTGATAATGCGTGTGATGGGAAAAGGACCTACAAACCTGGGCGCCAGTTTACGGGACTCCACCCGGAGAGGGAGGTCCTTCGTGGAAAGCCACACCTTTTGCCCAGGCTTGTAGGCCGGGGCGGGTCTTCGGTGGCGGTCGGCGGACCTCTTGTATTTGGCGGCACTTCTCTGAAGCATCTGGCGAGCTCCCTTCCAGATGCGCCTACAACGGCGGATGAGAGCCTGAGCCGAGGGAACACTGGATTCAGCCTCCTCTTCTGGGAAAAGAGGAGGCTGATAGCCGTAGGCGCACTGGAAGGGAGACAGGCCAGACGCCGCCGTGGGAAGAGTATTGTGGGCATACTCAATCCAGATCAGGTTTTTGCTCCAGGAGGTAGGGTTCTGTGCCACCAAGCACCTCAGGCCAGTCTCCAGCTCTTGGTTGAGCCTCTCCGTCTGCCCATTAGACTCGGGATGATGACCCGAGGAGAGGCTCACCGAGGCTCCTATCAACGAACAGAATTCTTTCCAGAATTTGGAAACGAACTGGGGCCCCCGGTCCGACACTATATCTTTAGGGAGACCATGGAGACGAAAAACGTGAGATAACATTACCTCCGCCGTCTCCTTGGCGGAGGGTAACTTAGGGAGAGCAATGAAATGCACCATCTTAGAGAATCTGTCAACTACGGTAAGTATGGCGGTATTACCTTCAGATAACGGTAAACCGGTGACGAAGTCCAGAGACACGTCGGACCAGGGGCGTTGAGGTATGGGTAGTGGTTGAAGGAGCCCCGCTGGAGACTGGTTTGAGGGCTTGTTCTGGGCACAGGTGACACAAGCAGAGACATACTCCTGGATGTCTTTCTCCATAGCCGGCCACCAGAAGCGCCGACGGAGGAGGAACATGGTCCGGCGTGTTCCAGGGTGGCAGGCAAGCTTGGTGGTATGGGCCCAGTGGATCACCTGTGAGCGGGCAGTCTTAGGCACAAACAATTTACCATCAGGGCACCCTGGGGGTGTCACAACATTTCTCAAGGCCCTATGCACAACATTAACAATCTCCCAGGATACAGACCCAACAACACGGGAGGAAGGTAGGATGGTGGACGGGCTCTTGGGCCCCTCACCGGAGTCAAACAACCGAGACAGAGCGTCCGGTTTGCCATTCTTAGACCCTGGGCGATATGACAGGGTGAAGTTAAATCTGTTGAAAAACAGAGCCCATCTGGCCTGTCTGGCATTGAGACGTTTAGCTGTTCTGATATATTCTAAATTCTTGTGGTCCGTCCACACAAGAAATGGCAGCTCAGCCCCCTCCAACCAATGTCGCCAGTCCTCCAGGGCTGCTTTCACGGCCAACAGTTCCCTGTTTCCCACATCGTAGTTTCTCTCGGCCGGGGACAATTTACGGGACAAAAAGGCACAAGGGTGTAATTTGTTGTCCTTGGCCGATCGCTGTGAGAGGACCGCCCCTAGGCCCGAATCAGAGGCGTCCACCTCAACTATGAACTGGCGTTGAGGGTCGGGTAACGTGAGGATGGGTGCCGAGGTAAAGGAAAGCTTAAGCCTCTGGAAGGCCTCCTCGGCCTCAGGGGACCAAGTGAACCTCACTTGAGGAGAAGTGAGGACGTGTAAAGGGGCGGCAATGCTGCTAAAGTTACGGATGAAACGACGGTAGAAATTGGCGAACCCCAGAAACCTCTGAACGAGCTTTCGGCTGTTCGGGGTTGGCCAATCTGCTACCGCCCTGACCTTTTCGGGGTCCATCAGGATGGAGTCGTGAGAAATTACGAAGCCCAGAAAGGAAACCGTTGGCACGTGAAACTCACATTTTTCGGCCTTCACAAAGAGTTGGTGATCCAGCAGCCTCTGGAGGACCTGGCGGACATGGTGGGTGTGGGAGCGCTCATCTGCAGAGAAAATCAATATATCGTCAAGATATACAAATACAAAAACATTCAGCATGTCTCGCAGAACATCATTCACTAGGGCCTGAAACACTGCAGGGGCGTTAGTTAATCCGAAAGGCATTACCAAGTACTCATAATGTCCTGTTGGGGTGTTGAAGGCGGTCTTCCATTCGTCCCCCTCCCTTATCCTGACCAGGTGATAAGCGTTACGCAAGTCTAGCTTAGTGAACACTTTAGCACCTTTTAGGAGCTCAAACGCTGAGGAAATTAAAGGGAGGGGGGTACCTGTTCTTTATGGTGTTGTTGTTCAAACCCCGGTAATCAATACACGGGCGGAGGGACTTGTCTTTCTTTTGAACGAAGAAAAATCAGGCTCCAGCCGGAGAGGATGATGGCCGGATGATTCCAGCAGCGAGAGAAGCCTCGATGTAATCCTTCATCGCCTCTCTTTCAGGGGCTGAAAGAGAGAATAATCTCCCCTTGGGGGGAGTGGTGCCAGGCAGGAGATCAATAGAACAATCATACTCACGGTGAGGAGGGAGTGACGTGGCTCGGCTCTTATTGAACACTTCCTTAAGGTCGTGATAACACTGGGGAACCCCAGTCAGGTCCGGGTCCTCCGGGGTCGGAGGATGACCCTCCTCCGCCATTGGAGAAAGTGAAGAGCCCATCCTCCCCACCGTGGTAGAAACAGAGTCACAGCAGGTTAATTTGCACCCCTCTCCCCAGCTCAATACCCTCCCCGTGGACCAGTCAATGTGGGGTTGGTGTGTTTGGAGCCAGGGGAGGCCCAAAATAAGGGGTTGCACGGATGAATCAAACACGAAAAAGCTCAGAGTCTCAGTATGGGTACCTTCAATGATTAACGTTACCGGTTGAGAGCGGTGGGTAACCCGGCACAAGAGACGTCCATCCAACGCACTAGCATTTAAAGGTGCAGCCAGTGGAACTTTCTTCAGGCCCAGCACCTCCAGCAGTCCCCTGTCAATAAAGTTCTCGTCGGAGCCTGAGTCCACAAAAACAGGTTGGTGGTGGGTCTGCAACGGAGATATAAGCTGGGCCTGTATGAGAGGACGAGAAGAGAGGTTAGAAGAAAGTGTGTGGCTCACCAAAGTCCTCTCTATCAATGGCGAGCCTGGCCTTTTAGCGGACATTTAACCATAAAATGTCCAAGCTGGCCACAATAAATGCACCGGCCCTCCAGCAGTCGGCGCTGTCGCTCTTCAGGAGAGAGCCTGGTGTTCCCCACTTGCATGGGCTCCTCCACAGCGACAGGGGGCGATGGTGAACTCTCGGGGGAACTGGATGAGGATGGATGCCACGAAGAATGGGGAGAACCATGCTGCCTCATCTGGGTGGGAGGTGGTACTGCCGGTCGTCTTCTCTCCCTTTCTTTTTCTCTCTCCCTCTCCCATAACCGATTATCAATGCGGATAGCTAATGCTATGACCGCGTCTGGGTCGGAAGGGAGATCCAATGGTGCCAGCTGGTCCTTTATGGGATCGGAGAGGCCATGAAGAAAAGAGTCGAGGAGAGCGGCGTCATTCCACCCGCTGTCTACTGCCAATGTGCGAAACTCGATCGCGTAGTCCGCTACGTGTCTCCTCCCCCTGGCGCAGACCGACCAACGCGCGTGCAGCCTCCCCGACCTGGAGTGGTATGATCAAAAATCTTTCGAAGTGTGTCAATGAATAATTGGAGAGAAAAACATACCGGAGAGTTCCGTGACCATTCGGCTGTTGCCCAGGCTTCCGCCCTGCCGGAGAGATGAGTAATAATGAAGGCGATCTTGGAGCGCTCGGATGGGAAATGATTAGCCTGCAACTCAAAATGGAGACCACACTGAACCAAAAAGGAACGACAGTTGTCAGAGTCTCCGGTGAAACGCTCCGGTTTGGCGAGGTGTGGTGAACCGGCAAACGCCGCCGAGGGAGGAGGCACTGGGGCGGACGGCGCAGCCGGCGCTTCAGCCGGTAAGGAAACCGGCGGGGGAGGGTGGGCCACCTGAGGAGCAGGGAGTCTTTCAATCAGAGTTAATAATTCTTTCATTTGAATTCCCAGCTGGTTGACTTGCTCACCCATCACCGTACGGAAACCCTCCTGGTGAGCCGTGAGCTGCTGGACGCCCTGGCGAACGGCAGTGAGCTGCTCCTCATGCTGATGGAGGCGCTCTCCGTGAGAGCGGATCGCGGACTGGACCTGGTCGGAGTTGGCTGAGTCCATTTCTGGCCAGTTCGTACTGTAACGCCTCGGTGGGCAGGCAGGACGAGACTCAAGTGCACAACCCGACAGACAGGTAGTTTGCAAAAAACGCTGGGTCTTTATTATCACAAAAGGTCGGTACACAGGAAGGCAATCAGCGGAGGCAGACAGAATCAAAACCGGCAGGCAAAACTCGGGGTCAAAAAACACAAGCGGGATGGTCGGTACACGGAAGCAGATAACACTAGAGAAAACGCTGGTAGGTAAGTCACAAGTGATCATAACGAACTGGCACAGAAGGGCAGGGGAGCACAGCTTAAATACCCGTGAGGGGAGTGATTAACTATGAACAGGTGAACACGATCAGGGGCGGGGGAGACGATCAGACGCAGGTGAGTGGAGACGAAACTAGGTCAGTGCAGTCATTCATTCCAAGGGGCGGGGAGCATGCAGGCAGGAAGTGAAGTGCACTGAAACGAGAGGGAGGATTAGGATTTCACAATCAAACAGGAAGTGCTCACAATAAACATGAAAAACAAAGGAAACCCATCACCTAGGATTGACAGATGTCAC